>CAJFCP010025327.1:0-25234 GCA_904066005.1 Synergus itoensis
GATCCGCTAAAAGACCGTATCCTAACCGTATCGCCAGTTTTAAATCATAGACAGCTGAATACGTCACAGAAAAATTCAAGAAAAGCCGTAACGGCGACGATACCCCTTTTCTGAAATTATCGAAGGCCTGCGTGGAGCAGTCGTGATCTGAAGAAGACCGTATCGCCTGAAACGGTGTTCTACCGAAATATGTTCTACCCGAAAAAAAAGGTTTGAAATTCGAGAAAAGTCGTAACCACATTTATATTAATTTCCAAACAGCAAAATTGTTGTTGAAAGTAATAAGATTATAATAATTTTGTATGTTATAATAAATAAATGTATGTTTTAAAATATAATTGTATATTGTAAATTTGTGTTTTTCAATATTTATAATATATTTATAATATTAATGTAATATTTGTACAATATATTTGAGTTAATAATAATATTATAATTATCATTTACTAACTTGTCTTCTTAAATTAATATTATAATATTAATAGATTTTTTTTAATATTAAAAACAAAAATATTATTACTAAAATATGTATTAATTAATAATATCTATAATTGCTCACATTAATTTAGAATAATTCAATTTCTTTTTTGTATTCTTTTGCCGTTGCCGCGTTTTATCGGATCACGGCAGGCCTGATACGGCGGTCTCTGATCCGGAGAAAGCCGTAATTGGCGCTTACGGCTTTTTAGCGTGTTACAGCTTCAAAATTAATACCGTTAAGTCCATTATTTATAACTAATTAATCTTTTGCAACCATTTTTTTCCGGAAATGAAAATATTATATGAAAATTAGCCAAGAACGACAAAAAAAAATTTTTTAAATGAACTAGAATCCGCGATACATGCGAATGAAGTTTCGAACGTTTTTGGCGATTTTCTCGGATTCTTCCATTTGGCGCTTAACGGTGTTCTTGCAGATCACGGCAGATTTCTCAATGAAATGCATTAAAGATATAGGTCAATCGATTCATCTAGACACAAAGAATATTTATTTTCCTTACGTCAGGTCAAAATTTTGATTATTTGAAAAGTTATAGTTGAAAATTAATTTTTGAAAATACAATTAACCATAAAATCCTCATTTTTTAATGAAATGCATTAATCATATAGGTCAATCGATTCATCTCGATGAAAGGAATCTTCATTTTCCTTACATCAACTGTAAATTTTGAATATTTGAGAAGTTATAGTGAAAAAATGAATTTTACGAAAATTATAAAAGTACACGAAACTTTTAAAATTTAATATTTTGGTAAACCATTGTAAAAAAATTCAACTTGGTAAATAGTGGAATAAATGTGCCGAATTTCATCAATTTATCTATACGCGTTCTAAAGATATTGCTGGATCGTTAAAAGCGTGACACACACACACACACACACATCCGGACAATTTTTCAGGACATCATATTAGATATATTCCACTTAAAATATGTTCAAAAAAACCTTTTTTTAAAAACTAGATTTTTGTCACCACTACAAAGCTTCTTCTATGAGGAAGCAAAATATTTGGTCAAAACAAAAAGCCTGTGGTCAAAGGGTACAGTCAAGACAAAAATACTTGATTAAGGGCAAAACAGGGTGAGAAATAGGTACAGTCAAGTCAAGGCAAAAAGCCGTGGTTAAGTCGTACAGTCTAGGGAAAAAAGCTTGGTCAAGAAGTATTATCGTGTATTATCAAATGTTATATTTGAGTTCAGGGGCGGATCCAGCAGAGGGGCGATGGGGGCGATCGCCCCCCCCGAACTTTTTGAAAGTTTAAACTTTTTGTAAGTGCCACAAATGACATTGTAAATTTGTGCGTGAAGATACGAATAAATTAAAGTATTACTACACTTCTTATTTTTTATGACACATCTCCCCCGTTCAATCATGTCGTCCTTTTTTTTTTGCTTCTTCAATTGAGTGTCACGCGATCGCCCCCCCCCCCCCCCGAGACGAAAGTCTGGATCCGCCCCTGTTTGAGTTTAAACAGTGGCTTAGCTTACTCTAGGGGGGCCCTGTATCAAAGTTTGTCGGGGGGCCCTTCTACCCTTTTAATTAAAAATTTTTAATTTTACGAATTTTCGCTAACACATTCGGGGGCCCCTGAAGGTCGGGAGCCCCGTATCATTGATATGACTGATACGGCGGTAGCTACGCCCCTGAGTTTAAAAGAAAAATTGAAAACTCGTCAAAGAGTGGAAATACTTTTAAATTCTTACTCTATTTTCGATGACAGGAACAATATCGCTACCCTTTTTCGTAATTGTTGGCGATGTTTCAGTTGCTGCTTTTTGAGAGAGATCATTATGTTCATCCTTCTTTTCTGTATTGTTCTTATCTTTTAGTGTCGGGTCGACCAACATGACTTCTATGGTTTCATCTCTTTGGATACTTGGAACGACTTCCTTAATGGGTACCACGCTTTTCTCCTTCTTTGTTTTACAAGTAGTTCCAGTTTTGTGATCCTGTGGAGGCGAAATTATGCTCGTTTTCAACTTGGCAAGGTTGGGCGACTTTTCAGTATCCTTCTCCATCTTTAGTCTGGAAAAAAGAGCGAAAAAATAGCTAATTTTAATACTTTTTGTGTAAAATACATTTTTTAAACTTATGTTTATTTATTCTATAAAAAAATATGATCTTATAATTCTCTCTGTATCTCGCGTTATTTGGCTTAAAATTTTAATTTTCGATTCTCCAATAAAATTTAAAAAGTTGTTATGCCAATCCTGTAGGACGTCCAAAAAGCAACATTTTTTATCTCTGGACTTTTTTTCATATCGTACGTTGTTTAACTCAAAATTGTCATTTTTGTTTTTTTTTTAAATATAATTTTGTAAATGCTATAATTTTGATAATTTTTTTTATCGAAAAAAGTCATAAGAATAAATTGTTCCGCTTTTTGAGTACTGCGAATATCCGTACATATAATTTGTAAATTAAAAAACTAGCTGTCAAGTTGTATCAACTTTTGTGCTCATTCAATAAGCACTTTGCTTCCACATAGAGGAAGCATTAAGTATTTAATTTTCTTTACATCAGCATTAAATTTTAATTATTTGAGAAATTATATTCGAAAAACTCTTTTTCGAAAATTACAATAAAGCATAACTTTCTTATTTTTGAATGAAATGAATTAATCTTATAGATCAATCGATTCGTCTGGACACAAGGAATCTTCATCTCCCTAACACCAGCTTTAAATTTTTATTATTTGAGAAATTATAGTTGAAAAATTGAATTTTTAAAAAATAATTTTATAACTTTCTTATTTCTCAATGAAATGCATTAATGATATAGGTCAATCTATTCATCTCGACACAAAGAATACTTATTTTGCTTACGTCAGGTCAAAATTTTGATTATTTGAAAAGTTATAGTTGAAAATTAATTTTTTAAAATACAATTAATAATAACATCCTCATTTTTTAATGAAATGCATTAATCATATAGGTCAATCGATTCGTCTCGATGAAAGGAATCTTCATTTTCCTTACATCAACTTTAAATTTTGAATATTTGAGAAGTTATAGTGAAAAAATGAATTTTACGAAAATTATAAAAGTACACGAAACTTGTAGAATTTAATATTTTGGTGAACCATTGTAAAAAAATTCAACTTGGTAAATAGTGGAATAAATATGCCAAATTTCATCAACTTATCTTTACGTGTCTAAAGATATTGCAGGATCGTTAAAAGCGTCACAAATATACATACACACACACATACATACACACACATACATACACACACACACACACACACACACACATCCGGAGAATTTTTCAGGAGATCATATTAGATATATTCCACTTAAAATATGTTCAAAAAAACCTTTTTTTAAAAACTGGATTTTTGTCACCACTACAAAGCTTCCTCTATGAGGAAGCAAAAAATGATTTAAAAAATTTTCAAAATGCTCTAAATTTTTGAATTTTTATCCAAGATGGCTGGCTAACAAACTTGACCTTCATTTTAGGACACTAAAAGAGTATATCAAAGGTCAATCGAATCGGTCAATTTCTTCGAAAATTATCGTACTCACAAACTAAAAATCTACAGATTCACAGCAGACAGGCACACAATAGTAAAAACATTTTTTTCTCGGTTCAGGGTGTTACAAAACGTGGACATTTGACAAAAAATGGGGGAATCAAACTGCACACAAATCTAATACATTATCATCAGAGAATCTAAAAATTTTTTTGTTCTTATTTATTTATTAATTTAATTATTTTTATTTTGAAATTAAGTCTCAATTCCTCGTTTCAGCGCCATAGATTGAAAAACTATCTAATTATAACATTTATTAAGTAAAATGAAGAAATCGAATTGTCCTGATTGACCGGATTGACCGGATTCATTCGGATTAAAGGTTCGGATTTCTTTTGAATTTGTTTCAGATCAATTTAGATTGAAAACTTCCTTCGGATTAGATCGGAATGAAACTGGTTGGTTCGGATACAAATTCCGGAATAATTCTGATTGATTCGGAATTAATTTCAATCCGAAGCTTTCGCTAGGGAAGTTAAAACTTGAGTCAAATAAAATTAAATCATTTCCTTAAAGAACAGATTCAATTTCATTTATTTTTTCTCATTAATTGTTATTAATTCTCATATTATTTCCCATAAATTGCATTTGTTCATTAATATTCTCATTTTTTCATTTTATTTATTGCAGTCGTTAGTTTATACACACCAATTTTTAAAAACTCAAATAATATTTCGGATTCGATATTTAAGGAAATCAGTCAGACATTTTACCAATTCGACAACAACCTTTAACTTGTTCTATTTATAAATTACTTATCAATATTACCATCTACGCCCGTCGAGTAATTATATGACATAAATATCTCTCCATTATATTATCATTATAGTAATTAATTAGTACAAACAATTAATTAGGACTTTAACCTGTTCTATGTATAAATTACTTATTAACATTACCATCTACGCCCATCGAGTAATTATATGACATAAATATCTCTCCATTTTATTATAATTATAGTAATTAATTAGTACAAACAATTAATTAGGACAATGATTTTTCAAAAAAAAAAATAATAAATATATAAATTACTTAGAGTTTGAAGAATATTTTCACCGGCTTTCACTCGAACTTGTCACTAATCTGACAGCGTTTGAAACTTCGAACCGGTTCCAGATCTTTCACAAAATGTTTTCCTTTCCACCCTTCAATTAATTATATATCGGGATGATGTTCTTTGCACTTTCCGAGACAAACTTCTATCCTGTTTACATTGACTTATCTGCACCGCTTGACCGCGTGACGATCTCGTGTTGCTAGAATAAATTAAGTTTCCTTCCAGACGCGATTATTGGGTTATTTCGTTTTGTATACGTTCACGGCACTCTTGCGGTCTGATACTGAAGAGAGAATGGACCCTTCTACCACCTTCTACTCATATATTTTGATGTGATATATATTTCAGTTTCAGGATCGTAGTAGTGCATTCAAAGCTCCCGGAAAATTAGTAATTACACCTGGTGAAATTAAAAAGAATAGAAAAATTGCGAACTCTCTTCTTTCCTCATTTTTTGAGTGAATTAAGGGTGTTCGACCCAAGTGTTAAGCTCAAAATTCCATTCTCCATTTTACTCAACGAAAATTATAGATAAATATTTTTTCACTCTGTAGCGCTAATATTTTTTCAAATATAAGATTGCATACAGAGCGAAAAAATATTTAATTTCGATACTTTTTGCACAAAACGAATTTCAAAATCTAACTTCAAAATTCATTTTATTTATATTTTATTTATATTTTCATTTTACTTAAAAAGTATTTGAATTAGATACTTTCTCGCTCTGTACGCATGATTCTAATTAAAAATTGATTAATCGTACATAGGGAAAAAATTCCAAATTTAATATGTGTTGAGTAAAATGAAATCAAATTTTCAGATTAGAACTTGGCTCCAACACCCTTAATAGAAAAAAAACTATATTACGAAAAAAAAAATAATAATAATTCTGAAAAGAGCAACCACCTCCTAGACCTATCCCTAGCGAAAGCTAGGGATAGGGTACATTTTTTTTTAAATAAAAACGAAAACAATAATTTTTGTCATCACCATCCGGCCCTAATAAATTGAAAAAATAGCAGATGAGAAAAGCGAACACTTTTGAGGAAATACATAATTATCATAAATCAACAAATACATGCACTTATTTGCCTTTTTTGGAGATATACTTTTTTTTGATAAATTAAAAATTAAAAAAAAATAAATGAATAAATAATATTTGGACGCAATAAATGGATAAAGTTCCGAAAACGGAAAACCTCTGATTTTACCTATGTACTTTGACGTGCTGATTACGAATATGTTAGTGAAAATTGTCGATTAGTCAATTTTCATGGTGAAACCATGGAAACACCATAAAGATCATGGTTTTTTCGTTCATCTCAATCAATATGCAAAATTTAAAAAGTGCTTTAAACAAAAGTTATGGACCTCATCGGAATACACAGTTTTTGTTTGAAGCATTTTTTTCTATGGGTGATAGTTTCTGAGGAAATCAAAAATATATTGATTTTCGTAATAAAAAACCATAAACCATGGCTCTTTACATTGTAAAGGGAAATCATAGTAAAAGAAAATGCTAAAGGAAAATGGTAACAGGAAATAATAGAGGGAAATGGTAGAGAGAAATCATGGTAAAGGGAAATTATAGTAAAAGAAAATGCTAAAGGGAAATGGTAAGGGAAATGGCAAAAGGAAATGGTAAAGGTAAATCATTGTAAGGGGAAATCATTGTAAAGAGAAATCATGTTAACGGGAAATTCATGAAAATCGATGTATCACTGATTTTCTCGGAAACACAAAAAACCATGATTTTTATGGTTTTTTCATGGTTTCGCAATGAAAATCAACTAGTCGCTAATTTTCACTATTATATTCGTAATCAGCGCGTCACAATACATAAGTATACGGGAGTTTAAATAAAATCTGAGGGTTTCCGTTTTCGGAACTGCACCACAATAAATTAACAATCAGCAACAAATGTGATTTTTACAAACAAATTCAGTTATTCAGATTTATTATTTGTAATTAAAATTAGAGGATTAAAATTAATTAGAATTATTATTACAACAGATGTTTGCTGCGAGTTTTGCAAACGGACGAAAGTCCCACCGACCTGAATAATCAGGAAGACGGTCGATGAAAACTTCATCCGGATACATAGCTCGCTTCCAGAATTTTCTTCGTTTGGTGAGGTTTTTTTTCCTCTTCCTTGGATCTGCTTATTTTATTCTTCCTTGTACTAGGCACCATTGTATGTTGTTCAATTTACTAAAAAAAGAAAACAATTTATATTATTAAATGTTTAAGGGTCACGGATCCAAGTTTCAACCTCAAAATTCGATTTCTTCATTTTACTCAATAAATATTATAATTAGATATTTTTTCGCTCTATAGCACTACTGAACTTTTAAGCATAAATATGCGTACAGAGGAAAAACATGTCTAATTTTAATACTTTTCGTGTAAAATGAATTTTTAAATTGAATTTTGAAGTCAGATCTCGAATTCTTCGTTTTAAACAAAAAGTATTCGAAATAAACATTTTTTCGCTCTGTATGCATATTTATATTTAAAAAATGAGTGACTCTACAGAGCGAAAAAACAACTAGTTATAATATTTGTGGAGGAAAATGAGGAAATCGAATAAGGGTATAATAATAAGTTTATAATACCTTCTCATTCAAAAAAATTAATCCCTAATTCCATTTCTTCATTTTACTGAATAAATAATATAATTAGACACTTTTCGCTCTATAGCGCTACTCAACTTTTAAGTAAAAATTGCGTATTAATATGCTTATAAAATATTCTAATATTTATTGCGTAAAATGAGGAAATTAGAAATTTGATTTCCACTAAACAATTGAGATTTTAAAATTCATTTTACGGAAAAAGTATTAAAATTATACATTTTTTCTCTCTGTACGCACATTTCTACTTAAAAATCAAATAGCGTTACAGAGCGAAAAAGTGTTTAATCATAATATTTTTTGAGCAAAATAAAGAAATCGAATTTTTAGATAAAAATTTGAGTCCAAGAATCTTAAGGTATGTTAATTCCAGCATCGATAAAAGCGATTTGAGACCCCGAGGGTTTCTCCAAATGACTGGTTCCGTTGCAGGAATTTCAGTGTTCCTTTGTGAAAGTAGAAAAGAACGGAATCTTCATCTTCCATTGAAAAGACATCTTTACTGAAAAATTAAAAATCAATTAATATTTGTCCCTTAATAAAACTTTATTTCCCTAAATAAAGATTACGTCGATATAAAAGAAATGATATAAAAATAAGTTTACCATCATTTCTTGGCAAGTGAACATTTTTATTTATTCTGAAATCATTTTTATCGTTCGAGAAGAAAATCTTTCATCCTGAGACTCATATAATCGTATGTTATAGGCGAAGAAAATTCCACTGTAATCGATGGCTGTTGGTCAACTTCGTCATCGGTTTTTGCTGAACTCATCTAAGCAGGCTGACATCACTTTAATGGTGTTGCAAACACACTAACACTAAAAAAAAATTCACAGCAGACTCTACATCATCGAGTATTTTAAAATTAAATTAAAACGTTAATCATGCAAAAGAATAAAAAATGAGTTGCGATTTGTATTTCGGTTGTATAAACTTAAAAATTATGAAATTTATAGATTTTTTTGTAATTTTAAAAAACTAGTTTAAAATATCCACGTGGAGATTAAAGTATTAATTTTTGAAAATTCACTTGAATTTATTAGAGGATTTACACGTGGATTTATAAGTGAATTTTTAAGTTTTTCATTTTAAAAATCTACATGGTTTTTCATGTGGATGTGTAAATGGATTTTCAGAATACAGAAGAAATTTTTTAAAAATTTACAAAATTTAAATTTTGTAAAAAATTTGGTAAAATCCACGTGGATTTCTGTGTGGATTAGTACTTGGATTTAAAGGTGGATTTTCAGTTGAAAATTTTGGAAAATTCACATGGATTTACAAGGGAGCGTCAATTTTTTAAAATCCACGTTAATCCAGAAGTGGATTTCCAGGACACAAAGTTGGGAAATCTACGTGGATTTCTAAGTGGATTTTCAGAAGTCAATTTTATAAAGTACGTGTGAATTTACAGATAGAGTTAAAAATGGATTTTCAGGCATAGATTTCGAAAAATCCACGTGGATTTAGAAGTTGATGTTTAGGTCTATTTACATGTGGATTTACAGGTGGATTTTTAGAAGAAAATTTTGTAAAATCCACGTGGATTTACTGGTGAAGTTAAAAGTGTTAATTTAGAAAAATTCCCATTGATTAACAAATTTTAAATAAAAATGCAAAAATAAAATAAAAATTTATGAAGAAATTGTTTGGTAATTTTATAACACTTATTTTTAAATACACTGCTTTGATTTTAATCAAGATTTAATCACGTCTATATGTTTGCTTCCTATTTCCACCTACTCTTAAGGCTCTTGTCATCGTCCAAGTTCGTAATCGTGACGAGTATCGTCATCGTCATCGCGAATCTATGTAGTGGATGGGTGACCGGCCCAGCCAGCCAAATGACGTCATTCTCCGAGTGCCACGCTAAGAAAACCAAGAGGCATCTCTAAGTCAAAAGGGTGTGGTTAAAATATAAAATTTTTGCTACGAAATGTCATAAACCATTAATTTTTTTTCTTTGCAATAATTTCGAATTAACAAACGTTTAATTAAAACTATTTTTTAGAAGCTCAATATTGGTCAATATGAATTTTGGTAATTTAAAAATATATTTTACTGCAGATTATGGAATAAGAAAAAAGGCACTTGGATTTACACGTGGACCTAAAAGTGGATTTTCACGTCGATTTATAAGTGGATTCTTAATTGTTGTACCTTTAAAAATCCATGTGGATTTGAAAAAGTGAATTTTGTAAATTCCATAAGGATTTACAAATTAAATAAAGATAAAATTAATTTTGAATAATCCAAGTGGATTTTTAAGTGAATTTATCCGTGAATTTTCAGATTTTGGTAATTTTCAGAATTTGATAAAATCGATATTGTAGATTCACATTTGGATATGAGTGGATTTTCAAAAGTCAATTTTATTAAATTCATGTGGATTTACAAGTGGATTTCAAAGTGTCATTTTGGAAATATTCCCATGAATTTTTACAAGTGGAGTTCAAGGTCATACCACACGTGGAATTACAAGTAGACTCTCAGGCCTAAATTTTAAAAAATCCACATCGAGTTTAAGGTGTCAATATTGGAAAATCCACTGAATTATAAGTGGATTTATAAAAATATATAAAGGTGGATTTTCACGTGTCAGTTTGACAAAATCCACATAGATTCACACACGGAATTATAAGTGTATTTTCAGAAGTAAATTTTGTAAAATCCATGTGGATTTAAAGGTGAAGTTTCGATTGGATTTTTAGGCATAAATTCCGAAAAATCCACGTGGATTTACAAGTGGATTTACATGTAGACATCTCAGTGTCAATTTTGTAAAATCCACGAGAATTACGTGGATTACAAGGTCTCAATTTTACAAATTTAAGTGGATTTAATTCTTCGGTCTTGTAATTAATATAGCATGGATTTAAACACAAGTCATCATTATTCTTTTGCAAACACTTTTCTCTTGAATGTCAATATCACTTTAAAGATCACAAATATCCACAATATCTTATCTTCTCCTGTAAAACTTGTTTCACACTCGTTTCAAATAAAAATTCTATTTCGTGGTCAAAAATATTTTTAAATCCTATTTTTCAGTAACTATTATATCTAGATATATATAACTAGTATATCTAGATTATAATTCACGAAAGATTTACTTTTTTAAAGATTTATTTTTTTTCTTTTGATAAAACGAATTCGATATCAATTTGATAGGTAGAAATTCGAGTGACTTGTTTTGTTCTTAAGGGCATGTGTTACTTACTATATGAGCTATTTTAGATAACCCGCGTTTTTTTCTACAATTTTTACATTTTAAAAAAAATTATAGTCAACATCCGTTAAGAACGTGAACACGGACGGATGTTGACTATAATTTTTTTGAAAATGTAAAAATTGTAGAAAAAAACATGGGTTATCTAAACTTGCTCATATGGTAAGTAACACATGCCCTTAAAAATTGGAATAAGCTAGTAGTTGTTTAATATGACACGGACGAGAATTTTTACTCTTATCGCGTAGGTGGAGGAGGTTTGACCGATTATTGCATGAACGACCTCGTCAAGGTGATTGCCGAAGATGCAGGATAGTGATCGCGATCAACGGTCGTAGCCAAACTGACGAGTGGAATGAATGAAGAGAGCGAACGTAGCTTGCGTTTGAATAAGAAGATGGAAGGGGGGAAACGAAAATGTATGTATGACATCCGTTTTATTCGTAGTGCAAACGTTTACTACTCAGAGCACACACGCATACCCGCGTGACTATCACAAGGTAATAGGAAAAGACGTGTATACTATGACTCTTCCCACAAAACGAATAACGCTTGCATTGATTGGAACGCTGAAAGAAGAGAATGTTTAATATTTTCTGGAATTTCTCAGACATGCAGGGACACAAGTGACCGAATTTTAGTATGACCTGCCCCTAAAAAATTAAAGTTTGAAGCTAAGACCTGCCCCTGAAATTTTTTAAGTTTAAGGCTTTGAACTGCCCCTATACTCAGAAAAAAGTTTGTTTAAATCAAACAAAATTTGTTTAAATCAAACAAATTACACCAAAACCTCTATTCTACGGACCTCGATTCTACGGTCTCGTTCTATGATGAGGGCGCCACGAACAGCCACGAGCTCGGCAGTGTCGTAGCCAAAAAGCGGGCGGTACCCTAAATGCGTAATTTCGTTATTCTTTCCATTTCTTTCAGTTTCTTAAAGTATATTTTATATTAACAGAACAGTAATTTAATTATTTTTAGACTTGCTCCGAATTAATTTTGGTCTAGTTTTGTAAGTTAGAAAGCAATTATTTATCGTAAACAAAAGAAAAGTATTTTTATCATTTTAAACTGCGCGCGAGAAGTAACTAATCAGACGTCATGCGCTACGCATGCGCAGTACCGCGTGGAGCCCCCGTTAGGAACACGGTTGATACGGCCCTAACTTTTGACCACATGTCGATTCTGAAATCGATTCACAGCAACTTCATAGTATGCCCGAAAAAGCCGTAGAATCGAGGTTTTGGTGTATCACTTTGATGTGGGGTCAATCATGTTTGTTTGATCCAAATTAATTCCTTATTTGTTTTTATTTATTTCAATTGAATAAAATTTTGTTTCATTTAAATTTTTTCATTTAAATAAATTTTTTGTTTAAATTAAATAAGTTTCTTGTTTGACAGTTGAAAAAAAAATAAATGAATAATTTTTTTCCAAAAAAAAAGAAAAAAAATGAAATCGATCTATATTATAGTTTCATTTATCTAAGACATATCTCTATAACTAATGAAAAATTGATTTCTTCGATATTGCGAAATCGCGTCGGAACCAGGACTCGAACGCAAGACGCGCGAGAAGAGCGGAATTAAAACTCGACACTCTACATTTTTTTTTTTTTTGTAACGTAGTTTATTTTTGTATTTACATATATGTACATTCGTAGGTTATAAAAAACGTAACGTAAAAACCCTATACATCTTTATGTACATTTGCACTGGTATTCTGTATGATTATTAACTTAATAGTTCGCAGATATATCTTTTTACTGACATTGAACTTGGTACTTTTCTTATAATATATGCTTAAATTTAGGTATGAAACAGCGTCATTTATTTTTCCTTAATTATGCGAATAGAAAATAAATAATAAAAAACTATTCTAATCGAATTTCTTTTTTGGAGATTTAAATATGATGATGACTATTAACATGTGATTCAACATAATTTTATAAAATTATGTTGATATTATGTTATAAATTATGTTATAAATATTATATGATATGTTATATGTTATAAATATTATGATATTATGTTATAAAATTATGTTGATATAATCACAGAATATATTCTGTGATTTTGTAATCTTTGTGTAACCACCAGTATAATTCAACATTGTTCATATAATTATCTTCCATGTCTCGCTTTGGTATGCTTTTTAAGAAACGAATTTGTTTTTCGGTTCTGTAAATATTTAGATTAGATTCATAATCTATTTTTTTATTAAACGCACGTCTTTTGATATGATAAATTATAGGAATTTTGTTTTTGTCTTGTATTGGTCCCAAACTGTCCAGATATGGAAAAGCCTCTGGTGGCACTACTTATGTCTTGTTTTTTCAAAATATTGTGGGTTTGGATAATACATACTTGAAAATTTTATACTTGGAAAATTTTATAGGGGTAGGTCGTAGTTTCAATCTTTAAATTCTTTCGAGAGGGGCACGTTAAAGGTTCGAATTGGAGTTTCATGTGGTATTTTCGCAGAGGGAGGTTACACGTTAATATTTAGGACACATTCTAGGGTTATTTAGGGGCAGGTCATACTTTCGACCTTAGGGTGTTTTATAAGGGCTGGTCATAGCTTCAAACTTTATATTCAGGTAAAAGGTTCGAATTGGGATTTAATATAGTATTTTTGCATTAGAGTTTAATATTTGGGATACTTACGAGAGTTATTTAGGGGTACGTCGTACTTTCGATATTGGGGTATTTTATAGGGGTATTTCATAGGTTCTAATTGGGGATTCCAAGGGGATTTTTGCAGGGAAGGATATACGTATACGTTATAATTAAGGATATTCCCTAGGATTTTTTAGGAGTAGGTGTAGTTTTTTAGGGGCAGAAGGTAGGTTTAGACTTGAAAAATTTTTCAGGGGCAGGTCATAGTTTTGAACTTTAAATTTGTTTTAGAGACAAATTTGTCAATTTGTTCAATTTTATTTGTTCAATTTTGAGTTGCAGTATAGGGGCAGGTCATAGGATATATCTGGGGATTTTTGAAGGGAGAGGATATAAGCTCTAACTAGGGATATTTTTAGGGATTTTCCTGGGGCAGGACGTTCTTTCGAGTTTGGGGTATTTCACAGGGGCACGTCATAATTTTCAAGTTGGGAATTGTAGGGGCAAGTCACAGATTTTGACTAGTCTTTTTTAGGGGTAGGTAATACGATCTGTACACAAAATAAAAATATCAAAACATGATCGGACGATCTAACTAGAATTAAATTTTTTTTTTTTATAAATTATAGTAAGTTTAGTGCAAGGTGGTAAAAAAAATATTTTAAAATATCCGACGTCTTGAAAAGTATAGAGAAATTATTGGAATGATGATTCTTTCCGCCTTCATCCATGCCAAGGTCATTGATTCCTTCGGTAGTTCCGGCTTGGTTTCTGGGCCAGGTTAACCGTCGCTACCGCTACACCCGGTTACCTGCACTCAGATGCCAATGTATCTGACGCACACTTGAAATTCTGACTCACGTGCACACCTGCATAGTTGCGTATAGCGAACAGGTCACGACACACATAGGCCCATTTGTATTGCTAACCACGAATTCATTATAATTTTTTACTAAAAGATGTGTGTATTATTTTATTTATGAAGACGTCCTCTTTAGGTTTAAAAAATATTCTTAGAAATAAAAAATTTCTTAAGGGTGTTTAAACCATTATTTCTAACCGTAAAATTCGATTTCTTCATTTTACTTAATAACTATTATAATTAGATATTTTTTTGCTCTATAGCGCTACTCAAATTTTTAGTAGAAATATGCGTACAGAGCGAAAAAATGATTAATTTTTATACTTTGTCTGTAAAATGAATTTTAAAAATCAATTTAAAATTGATTTCGACAGTCTTAAATTTACCAGCTGAAATCTTAACATAAAAAACGCCACACCATTTCAGCAATGTGAAGGTATAGTTACTTAATCGCGTGCAGAGGAGCAGATTGCACTAATAAGTAAATGTGTGGGGTCCGGATATGAAAGAGGATTTTATTAGAACAAGTGTGTCTATTCTTCACATGGGATATATTAAAAGTACCTTCACCTTCCTCAGATTTACTTTGTACAATAATCGTTATAATAATTATAAGTATAATTATACTCTAGCGAAAGCTTCGGATTGAAATTTATTCCGAATCAATCTGAATCATTTCGGAATTTATATCCGAACCAAACAGTTTCATTCCGATCTAATCCGAAGGAAGTTTTTAATCCGAATAAATCCGAAACCCATTCAAAAGCTATCCGAACCTTTAATCCGAATGAATCCGAATGAATCCGCCACTACTTTACCGGCAATGATTGCGTGTATCATGTGGTATCACGCGAATGATAACAATTTTCGGTCGGTAATATGTCGCTGCTGATGCTGCAGTGAACGTCAAAACTTTATCATTTTCCAATGGTGCGTTGTTGAAGTTTGACTAAAGATTACGACTTTGTCAATAAATTGCGAAATTCAATGTTACTCACGTATAGTTTTGAGTTACTTGAACTCGAATAATCTTTAAAGTTTATCTCGAATGTAATATGAGTTAAAACATACAATTAAGAATATGATTGTATTTATTTAAAATATGTTGATCTACCTGTTTATCGTCTCTGTATATATACATACATATATACATACACGTATGCACTTTAAAATTAAGAATGTTTGTTCATTGTTAAAATTTTATTTATATATTTACTAAAAATATTTTTTTTTTTGTAAATAATAATATAAGTATTCTATTTAAGAAGTTCTGTCTAAATTATTAACAGGCTTCAAATCGTAGCTAATTCTTATTTTAAGTCCCGCCAGCCTTTTGACGTAATAGGCACACATTTACGAAATTTTACAATGGTTCTTATCTATTTCACAATTATTTGCGAAATTTATGACGTATCTATAAAGTTCACTGAGAAAACTGTTTGGTTCTATCAACCAAAATTTGGTTGCTATACAGCCAACAAAACTTTTTTGTTGAGCCAACCAAATTTTTTTCTTGAGTCTTTTTGTTAGACTAACAAAACTTTTGTTGGCCAAAAAAAATTATTTTGTTGACACTAGGTACTGTTCAATTAATGAACTGTTTTAGCTTATTTTTAAATGATTTTGCTTCCTCATAGAGGAAGCTTTGTAATCGTTACATTTTTCAATATTTTTAAAATGGTTTAATTAAACTTTCCTCACGTGATAAATGTCTAATACAACATTCTAATCAATTGTCCGTGTGAAAAAAGTTTGTTTGAATCAAACAAAATTTGTTTGAATCAAACAAATTATCACTTTGATATGGGGTCAATCATATGTTTGTTTGATCCAAATAAATTCCTTATTTGTTTTTATTTATTTCAATTGAATAAAATTTTGTTTCATTCAAATAAATTTTTGTTTCATTCAAATAAATTTTTTGTTTAAATTAAACAAGTTTCTTGTTTGACAGTTGAAAAAAAAAATAAATGAATATTTTTTTTCCAAAAAAAAAGAAAAAAATTGAAATCGATCAATATTATAGTTTCATTTATCTAATACATACTTTATAACTAATGAAAATTTGATTTCTTTGATATTGCGAAATCGCGTCGGAACCAGGACTCGAACGCAAGACGCGCGAGAAGAGCGGAATTAAAACTCGACACTCTACCCACTACGCCACGGAGGCTGATAACTTATGGTTAAAAATCGGGTGTATTTGAATGCAAACAAGTCTTTGACACTGTCATTTTTTAACATCTCTAAAAGTTTATTCACATTATATTTTTTGTTTGAATTAAACAAATACTTTGTTTAAAATAAAAATATATACTAAACATATTATTTGTTTCAAATCAAACAAATCTTTTATTTAAATCAAACATATAATGACATATATACCAAACAAATTATATATTTCAATCAATAAAGTAAATATTCTTCATTTATTAAATTTAAATAAATGTTTTGTTAATTGAAGTAAAAAATTTATTTCGTTCAATTATCTGACTTCAAACAAATTTTTTTGATTAATTTAAACAAACTTTTTTCTCAGTGTATGTGCGTTTGCAGAAGCTTAAGACAAGCAGACGAATTTCATGATTTAAAATAATATTTACAACTTATTTTTTTACTGAGTAAATTAACACGTTTCACTTTTGCTTCCGCTAATTATGAAAAAAATTCTTAAGGAAACATTCACAGATATTATGGCTCTAGAAATATTAGAATCATTGAGCAAATAAAGTTACATTATAAAAGACGGAGAAATACTCGGAAACATCTATTAGGTATCGTCTTGACGACAACAGTTTAAGAAAGTAGATTGTCACCTAAATTGTGTTGCGTTTCGTGCTTAAAATGGACGACAAAATATATTTGCCGCTGTTGATTCTTTGCGGCTTATTGTGTCAAGGAATAATCGCGACATCAAACGAGGATACTAGTAAGTAAAAAGATACCAACTGCTATATAAATTTCAATGAAATGAAGTTGATGGTATGAGCTATTAGAGAACAGTATTGAGAGATTAATTTATAAAATTTCAGGAGAATCATCGGATTTTCTTGCACGTAAAAGACGTGTAGTTAGTCTCTTGCCGGATGGATTAACTGAATTGAAAATTAAACACGCTAATTACATGGTTACAATTAAAGAAAGGGAGCGTACCAATTGCGTCGGTGTAATACTAACGCGTACCATTGTCATCACCATTGCTCTTTGTGTTAAGTTACATCCCGTGCAGTACCGCGTTCTTTCCGGTTCATCAATTCCCAAAAACAGTGCTATTCACACCGTATTAACGAAAAAAGAATATTACGGCCCTCCTCCACATCAAGAACATGAGGGTATTGCCTTGATCAGTGTTAGCCCTCCTTTCGTGTATTCTAAAAAAACTGGAAATATATATTTGCACATAGGACCGCCTATACCTGTAGGTACAGAGGCGACTGTTTACGGGTGGGGATGCGTATATTTAGGAGAGTAAGTTATTAATAATATATATTAAATACATGGAACATAATTATTAATTTATGATGGATACTTTTAATTTGTTTTCTGTTTGATTTCAGTGCTACACCCGTTAGAGGTATAAATCGGGCACTACGCTCTATCACTTTACCAACAATCGACCTTAGCGAATGTCAAAATATCTACAAGAGAAACTATAATCGCATCCATTTGCGAAGTGAATTTGCTATTACGGACAAACATATATGTACTTACCATGGACAACAATACTGTGCCAGTAATGATGAAGGTGCTCCTTTAGTTATTAACAACACACTCGCTGGACTTCACGTTTGGAAAGGAGCATTTGTAGGTCTAAATAATCCTGAAGTTTTTATAAACTTGAACCGTTTAGATTATGCTCACTGGATCGTAGAAAACACAAGATGAATCAGCGACAATTGATTTTGAAAAATAAAAATCATAATTGATAAAAAAAAATTGTATTTTTGAATCCAGAGCGTAACTAAACCTATCATGCAAGAATGTAGCAAAATCAGTTATCCCAAAATCGTTGCCAATTTCTAGCTTTAGTCCCGTCAGCTTCTCGGCAAAATCTGCACACGTATACAACATATTATATCAGATATCATCTATCTCAGAATACTTTAATACGAATTTCGATCCCATTTATTATGCATTGAACTCCCTTTGTTGGTAAAGAATTCATTTTTTCCACAAATGTTCCGAGAAAAGCAATCATGTTTGGTTTATTTTTTCCAAACCAAAGATCCCCCTAGCGAAAGCTTCGGATAGAAATGCATTCCGAATCAATCCGAATCATTCCGGAATTTGTGTCCGAATCAAACAGTTTCATTCCGATCTAATCCGAAGGAAGTTTTCAATTCGAATTAATCCGAAGCCCATTCAAAATCTATCCGAACATTTAATCCGACTGAATCCGAATCAATCCGTCCATCCGAATGAGTCAGAATTAATCCGAACTTTCAATCCGAATGAATCCGATCAATCTGAACGAATCCGAACTTTCAATCCGAATGAATCCGATTTAATCTGGTGTATCCGAACCAATCCGAATGAATCCGAAAAATTCGGATTCATTCGGATTGGTTCGGATAGACCGGATTAAATCGGATTCATTCGGATTAAAAGTTCGGATTAATTCGGATTCAGTCGGATTAAATCTTCGGATAGGTTTTGAATGGGCTTCGGATTAATTCGGATTGAAAACTTCCTTCGGATTAGATCGGAATGAAACTGTTTGGTTCGGACACAAATTCCGGAATGATTCGGAAGCTTTCGGATTGGTTCGGAATGAATTTCAATCCGAACCTTCCGCCATTAAAATCAAGTTTTTGGTTCTAACATATAGAATAACTCGAGCTTTTAAATAAAGGCGCGCCATCGGTGTTGAAAGTGACAGTGGCATACTGCTTTTGGTCAGCTATACTTAAACCTTAAACTTTTTGCAAATTCCCTATAACGCTTTCCGTCATAAATATCTTGAATATGACCTTTTTCATGAACTATATCTTTAACAATATAATTGTAATACTCGCTATTTGCTTCGATTAGTTTCGAAATAGGGGAAGCAATGTCCAACATAACGAAAAAGTCTTTACGCATGAAGTTCTGTACAATTTTTAGACTTTACAGTTCAGTTGTTATAATATAAGCTTGCTTTCTTCGGTGTTTTAATTCCAAATCATTTTAAGACTCAATGTGTTTTCTTGAATTATATATGTATTTTAACAAACGATATTGAATATATCTGCGCTGTTCTCTTGAATTATTCGCTAGCTAGTTATTATCGACAGAATGATTTCGGTTTATGATGAGATAAATATAAATTGTGTTTTAAACTTTTAAAATATAATAAAATATAATTTAAAAAATGTATCATTTTATTTTATTATAAACTCAAACCAGTATCTCTATACATTAATTTCGTAAATATGCCTTTAATATGGATTTAAAAAAGTTTTAATGACAGAAATTGAAAATTATGGTATTTTTTAGAGGATTATGTACGTGGTGGATGGTACATGGTACACAAGTCGAAATTATGGTATGATTCGGTAATTATAGTACGGTCTGGCAACACTGATTTCGACTTTCGAGTCGAGCGCGCACTTTTAAAGCCCAAGGGCTGAGTGAGAACGGTGAGAGGCCGTGAGTGATGGCAGAGCCGGATGGAGGGGGATGCGCAAGATACAGTTTCTCGATCGCCGCGCTTGCCCGCATCCCCGCTCTGCTGCACTCGCGGTGTAAGTGGAAAGATTCTTCGCCGCTCCGTAGTGGGACCGCCGCTTAGACCGTAAGCAGTGTTGCCAATTGCATGGAAATTTCCCGGAATCCGGGAAATTTTGACGGACTTGGGAAAATTTACGGGATATACAGAAATTCAGGGAATTTCCGGGATTTTGTGCAATAATTTCATTTTTATGTATTAAATCTACATAGAATACTTGAAAAAGAATCTTTCGTTGATCACAACCAATCACAATGAATTTAGATAGAAAAAGAAGCATTTTTATTGGTTGGAAGCCCTTAAGCCTGTTGCAGCATTTCACGAAAACATGTAAACAAACACAGAAAAATAGCAAAATCTGTGGAATGCCTTAAAATCCGCCATTGTGTCCTTATCTTACCAATACGCGGTGTTTGAGGCCGCAAAAATGATGTGTTCGAAGTGTCGTTTTTTTTATCAAGTTTTTTTCGGTTGTACGACAGGGGCTATCTGCTTATTTTCTGCAAAAAGAAATTTGTTTGGCTAAAAAGGGAATTTTTACAAGTGATGAGACGCGGGTTAGAGGGGTGCGGGTAAACAGTACTTACATTTTGCCAAGTCCCTGTCCGAGCAAAAAAGGCACAAAACTTCACTTCAAGCGTGCTTCACTCACTCAGGAAAATTTTGCGAATTTTCCTATGCACTGCACAAACCCGAGCACTTACGAAAATCGTGTACAAAATAAGTTTTATAAATCGCGTACAAAGTTACTAGACCTGTCAGCTGCTGAGCTGTTTCGCAGCGACGCCAAGTGAGATTACTACAAAGTATGGTCGGTAAGGCCGGTCACATACACTTTCGCATCATATTATGTATATGACCGGCCTTACCGACCATACTTCGAGTGCAGTTTGTAGTACATAAATTGGCGTCGCTGCGAAACAGCTGACAGGTCTAGTAACTACTCAAGTAACTAGCATAAGTCTAGTACGCGATTTATCAAACTTTTTTTTTTACACGATTTTCGTAAGTGCTCGGGTTTGTGCAGTGCATAGGAAAATTCGCAAAATTTTCCTGAGTGAGTGAAGCACCCTTGAAGTGAAGTTTTGTGCCTTTTTTGCTCGGACAAGGACTTGGCAAAATGTAAGTACTGTTTACCCGCACCCCTCAACCCGCGTCTCTTCACTTGTAAAAATTCAGTTTTTAGCCAAACAAATTTGTTTCTGCAGAAAATAAGCAGATAGCCCCTATCGTACAACCGAAAAAAACTTGATAAAAAAAACGACACTTCGAACACATCATTTTTGCGGCCTCAAACACCGCGTATTGGTAAGATGTGGGCACAATGGCGGATTTGAGGAAGTCTATATTAATTTTTAGTGGTTTGAAAATGCTCCAACACCGTTAAGGTACACTTTCATATGCCATGGTGTTCTCATGCCACCAGGTGGAGATTAGAGAAAATAATCTATTGCTATTCATCTCACTCTAGCACCTCTTCACCTTTGTGAATCCATAAAATTAATTTATTTAGTATTTTCATTACTTTTTGAAATTAACAACTATATATATTATTATAAAAACTATGAAAACCTAGTATATAACAAGGATTTTCAACCTCTGTTAGGGTGGCGTCCCATGTTTGCGGTTTCCGTTGCGTCATAATGAGAGAAAAAAAGACAAAAAAATACTTCTGTCTCTTTCTCTCTCATTATGACGCAACGCAAAACGCAATCATGGGACGCTACCCTTATAGGCCGCGGGATATCTCTGATATGCGTATAGCAGTTTCAATTCTGTGTATTTCTAGGCTATGTTAACTCATGTTTTAAAACTTGTTTAAAAAAAAAATACACAGGAACAACTACAGCACATGTCAAATATCAGAAATGCAAAAATTAGACTTCACTATTTAATAAATTCAATAAATTAGTTTTTTGTATACAGTTTTATGGCCAATTTCTTCACCTCCGGATAAAATTTATCTTGCAGATAAATCCTATTTAACCATTTCTGATTGGTGGATTCAGGGTTTATCTGCAAGATAAATTTTATCCGGAGGTGAAGAAATCGGCCATTAGATGATTTGAATTTACGGGAAATTTCCAGGAAGTTTTAAAATTTCTCCGGGAAAAGTTGGGAATTTTCGATCAAGCTGCCGGGAAGTTGAGATTGAGAGCGCTCACTCTGGCAACACTGACCGTAAGTCTGAGTATTTCGAGGTGAAGATTTTTTTCTTTTCTCTAAGCTATTTTATTTCTATTCTTATTCTATTTCCTAAAATTTATTTAAGATGCAGGACCAAAATCAGATCGCATCAGTCGGGGACTCGGGAGCGAGCGGTGAGCACCTAAGGAGTGCTTTCGGAGCACTCCGAAAAGAATTAATTATAATAAAAACAAAAGAGCGAGGTGATAAGCGTGCACCAAACTGAGCTCTAAAGTCTACAATAATAAAAGTAGAGAATTTTGGATTATGTTATTAAATATTAAATCAAACAGATATTGTCAAGATTAAAGTATAAGAATAAAAGAATAGTAGTTTAAGTGAGGATAATTAAACAAGATTATAAGTGAAATTATTAAGTAAATTATAAGTAAAAATACGTAAAGATTAAATATCATGTAGCACTTATTGTGCACAGGATGTGATACATGATATTAATAAGTGTCTCTACACAAAAAATAATCTTATGAAAACATTTACAGATATTATGGCTTTAGAAGAGTTACAATCATTCAGCAAATAATGTTATGTTATAAATGACGACAAATACTCATCGTAATCTTTCCTTTGGTATTGTCTCCGGAGCTGGAGTTAACAAAAGCTTTAGATCATCATCTAAGCTGCATAATTTAGTAAAATTTAATTTGGTAACGAGTAAAATTGCAATTCAGTAAAACAGAAATGGCAGAAAGAAAATATTTGCATCTGTTGATTCTTTGTGGCATATTGTGTCAAGGAATTATCGCGATATCAGGTGAGGATACCAGAAAATAAAAAGTTACCAGCTGCTATGTAAATTTAAATGAACACTGAGAAAACTGTTTGGTTCGGATAACAAAACGTTTGGTTGCTATAGAAGCAACAAAAATTTTTGGTTGTGCCAACCAAATCTTGGTTCTTTCAACAAACCTGTTGTTGGAACAACCAAACAATTTTTAGTTGCAACAAAAATTTTTGGTTGTGCCAACAACAGGTTTGTTGAAAGAACCAAGATTTGGTTGGCACAACCAAAAATTTTTATTGCTTCTATAGCAACCAAACGTTTTGTTGTCCGAACCAAACATTTTTCTCAGTGAAATGAAGCTGATGGTGTTAGCTATTAGAGAACAGTATTGAGAAATTAATTTATGAAATACTTGCAGGAAAATCTACGAATTGGCTTGTACGTAAGAGACGTGTAATTAATCACTTGCCGGGTGGACATACCCTAACGTCAATGGAACAAGCTATAATTACATGGTAATCATTAAAAAATATAATCGTGCCATTTGCGTAGGTGTAATACTGTCGCATTACACTGTTATCACTGCTGCTACCTGTATTAACGAGAATGATGATGTAATGCACTACTCAATTTTTTCCGGTTCAGCATATGATATGAACTGTAAGATTCATAACGTAACATCAAAATCAGTATATTACGGCAATCTTCCACATCAAATTATTGACGGTATTGCCTTGGTCACTGTTGATCCACTTTTTATATTTAATAGAACTACTGGATACATAGAATTGTACGAAGGAACTTTAACAGTAGGCACAATGGTTACTGTTAGTGGTTGGGGATGCCATTATCCACCACGGTAAGTTATCATAATATAAAATAATATTTATTAAATATATGGAACAGCTGTTAATTTATGATTGTAACATTCAATACGAGTAGTTGAATTTTATATCCGAAAACTGCGATCTGAAGTTTTCCAACAATTAAAATTATATATTGTAATGTTTATTTCATCATACTATTATAATGTGGCTGGATAGAAATTTCCTGTGCGTGTCCAATTCAAAAATGCTTGATATCCATCATTAATCCAAAAATTTATTTTCTCTCTGATTTCAGACCTGGACCGGAGGGATTACAACGAAGACTACGCTCTATCATTTTACCAATAATGGACCATGAAGAGTGTCAACATGACTACCGACATTTCCGTCGTATTACGGAGAAACAAGTTTGTACTTATGATTTACAACAATACTATGCCCGTAGTGATCTCGGTGCTCCCTTAATTGTTGACGGCAAGTTGGCTGGAATTCACGTTTGGAAAGGAGAAATCCAAAATGGAAGAAATGCTGATGTTTTTGTAAAGGTAATCCGTGCCGAATACGATGCATGGATCAGGGCAAACACTTTCTTGATGTGAATTAGTGAAAATTCACTGATACCCACATATTCCTTTACACAATCCGCATGAAAAAAATAAAGATAATGCGTGGTAATGTGACGAAAATAATATTCTATGTCAAATAAAGATATATATTGTACCTAATCAAACTAGGCCGCTTTTCAATTTTCCGATTGTTCCCTATTGAAAAACTCCTCGTGTTTTCCTCGTCTGAAAATAACACAAGCATTTCATCAAGAAGTTTTTCAACAGGGTTACATTTTTCTAAATAATTTTAAGGTCAACCTATATTATTTAACATTGTATGCATTCCTAAATACTAAGAATATTAACATCCAAGTATTGATCTAATATCTTAGCTAGCGGGTCAAAGAACTTATAAAAGATTGACCATCAGCACACTTGGAGTTTGGTACCCGCATAATCAAGAATATTGAAACATAAAAATGCTAAATGACAAATCGGGATAATAAGAATTATGAGAATTATAAGAATAATAATTAACTCTGACGGTAATTCGAAAAAATAAAGAGAAAATAAATTAAATAATACACTAATTATATATATAATATATAATAATATGTATTAATATAATTTCTCAAAAAAAAAAACAAATTTTTTTAAGTTTAAAAAATTTATTTTTTCCCTCGTTATGTAATACCATACATAATTTTTTGGCAGTAGTCAGTTTTCAGTTAATAAAAAATAGGGTGACCAGGTGGGTCGGACCAAAAACGGGGACATGTCCTTTCA
>CAJFCP010025327.1:25634-44940 GCA_904066005.1 Synergus itoensis
CAATTCGTGTATTTTTGCGGCCTAAAAACTATATATATTCGAAATGACTTTTTGTCCGTTGCTCCAACAGCCTTAAGAGATTTCAACGAATTTTAAGCAAGTTCTAATGTTTTCGTGAAATTTCGAGGAGTATTAAGCGAATTCAAAACATTTTTATGATTCTTTAAAAATTTTGTGGAATTTAATGAGATTTTTAATAATTTTAATGAATTTTAAGGGATTTCGAAGGTTTTCGTGAAATTTTTTTGCGCCATTATAGTTTTTTTGTCTTCTTTCAATTTCAAGTCATTCAAAAGCCAATCAAGTTTGCAACAACAATGTATGCGAGATTTTCGAGACATTTCGTGACACCACTTTTTTAAGATAGAGATGTTAAGTACCTCAAGAGTGTACAAATATCCAGGATTTGGATCCATACTTCTGGGCCACCAGAGTCTAGCGAGAGGAACTTTTAAGGTACCCCGTAAGGCGTAAATGGGCTCCTTGATTGCTAAGGTATTCTCTGCATCTAATAGTGTCACTCTGCAAACTGGTACTTCTTTTTCTCGGAGACCAGCTGCTTTTATAATATATTTCACTACTCCCATATCTCCGATTAGACCAGAACTCACAGTGATGTCCTCAACATATATACGGGGTTTTGTGTGTAGTAATACTGGCCTGAAAGAATATATGTAAAATAAAGTATATTTATCTCTTTCTATCCATTTCTATCCATTTTCATAATAAGCACTACGTTCTTATTGTGTTCTATACTATGCTAGCCTTTTCTATCATTTTTTACATTGTTCTACCATTTTTCCATTCTTTTCAATCATGTTTTATACTGTTCTGTCCTTTTCTAGTCTTTTCTGTATTTTTATACCCTCTTCTATCATTTTCTATCAGGTTCTATCCGGCTCTATAATGTTCTATAATTGTCTATCATTTTCTATACTTTTAAATCCTGTTCCATATTTGTATACCATTTTCTGTCATATTATACCTTCTATCCTCTTCTATCCCTTTCTATCCTGTTCTATAATCCTTGATAAAAAAATACATTATTAAAAGTGAAATTCGTTACCTGTGTATCCCGGCATAATTGAAGAAATCAAAAGTGTAGCTTTGTACCTGAACAGTACCATTGTCTGAAGGAGTATCAACAATTTTTCCTTGAGGAACGCTGGTTTGAAGAAGAGTGTTATCAACAGCTACAGTAATTCTGTTTTTACCTCCGTAGATCAAACCAGAGGTGATTTCCGCTTCAAATGGTAAGTGTCCCATTTCATGGTTTGTTACCAATCCACCATTCAGCCACTAGAATTAAAAAATACGTTTGTTACTGTTTCTCTTATTGTTTTTCGAAAACTGTCCTTTTTATGCTACATATTTACATTGAAAAGGAAAAATTCCCTTTAATTTATTTATTGTGAATGTAAATAACGTCGTAAATATTTTAATTTATAAATTTACTAGAAGTCTATGGATTTTACAATGTTTCAGATAATAAAGCAGACGTGTTTTATGAAAAAAAAATTATACGAGACAGAACTTACCACTTGGGCGAGATAATTCACAGATCCAAATCTAATAAAAACTCGCTGCTCGCGCCAGGAAGTTGGTACAAAAAAAGTCCTTTCATACCAAACGGCACCCACATGATCTCTAAGTTCTCGAGAAGTTGTGATATCGTTGTAGGACGAAGGAACTGGCATTTTCATAACCTTACCAGCCTAAAAATAGTAAATATTTTACATTTTTGTTTCGCAAGGGGAACATTCAAAGGTCAGAGGTCATAAGTCAATGATTAGGGATAAAAGGTAGACGGTCATAAGTTGGAAATCATATGTCAGGTCATAGGACATAGAGTGTCGTAGATTTCGTACAGCATTGGTCAAGGTTAAAAAGTAAGGGGTCATAGGTCAGAGATTACAGGTCACAGACCAGAAGTTTTAGGTTACAGGTCATAAGAGGCCATACATAAATAATAGGCCATAGTAGGGACCATAGAGCAGAATTCGTAGGTCAGGGGGATTAGGGGTTAGAGGTCGGTAGTCATAAGGTCACTGTTATTAGGACAGAGGTCAAGGGTCACGGGTAATGGGTGGAAGTTCAAAGGTCGCAGATCATACGTCAAAGATCTGAGATCAGTTAAAAATCAGAGGTCATAGGTCAGTGGTCATGAGGTCAATGGACATAAGTCGTAGGTCATGGATTGTAGGTCAAAGTTAAAGGTCACGGGTCATACGTTAAAGTTCTAAGATTAGTGGTCAATGGTCAAATATCATACAACAAAAGTCACAAATAAGATGTCATAAGTAAGAATTCACAGGTCACAGGTCAGAGGTCAAAGGACACAGGCCATTGGCAAATCAGGGTTCATAGGTAATAGGTCAGAGTTCAAATGTCAAGGGTCAAACGTAATTCTTACTTTCGAAAGTTCATCTGCAAACCAGGCCTCCTTATATCCTTTGAGTGCATTTCCTGTGGGTGAAACTAAAAAGTCCCACATACCATCCAGCGATTTTACCTTAATTTTGAACAAAACGTACGCTAATTTAATTTTTGCTAAAAATTAAAAAAAAAATTTATTTTGAGAAAATGAAAACGTAGCAATGGCATTTAGATGTTTAATTTTAACTTTTTAGCTTCGATTTTGTTCAGATTTTTAAATTAGAAAATACCTCTCGAGATTCACTTTCTCTTGGATAGAGTAGACCCGGAAGAAAACTGGGCGATGGATCTTGTACTGCGGAATTGACTTCCAAAGAAACTCCAGAAATCTCTGGATCGGGATCTGCCTCCGTCATTAGAATGGTGCAGACTGCAACTAATAAGGTTGACCACATTCCTTCTGATTCTTCCTGAAAAATGTTATATGTTATTTAAAACCGCTTTCAAAGAAGGGCTTCACTGACATTTGACCCTTCAAGGGACAAAGGTCAGTGGTCAAAGTTCATTAGAGGTTTAAGGTCAAATATCAAGGACACAGTTTAAATGTCAAAGATCAACAGTTAAAAATAAGTTCCAATTCAGAGTTCAGAGGTCAAATGTCGCAGGTCATACATCATAGCTGAAAGATACGCAGTCAGAGGTCCGAGGTCTGGGGTCAAAGATCAGAGGTCACTGGCTTCAGAGTTCAAAGGTTCAAAGGATCAGCTATCATAGGTAAAACGTCATAAGGTCAAAGGTTAAAATTCGTAGGTCAAAGGTTATATAGGCAATGAGTCAGGTTTCAGATTATTATACTTGTAGATTTAAAATTAGTTAATAATTAAAAGTTTTATTTCATTCTGAAATACCTTAACCGAAATGTTATTAAAATAAAAATATTACAGAGTGAAAAATAATTTATAAGATATTTGCACCAAATCGGTGATAGTAAATTGTCAATAATTTGATCTCCCGGTCCTTCTCGGCGAAAGATCCGCTCAGTGAATATTATCAAAATAAATTGTAGGTCAGTTAG
Source organism: Synergus itoensis (assembly GCA_904066005.1). Taxonomy (NCBI): domain Eukaryota; kingdom Metazoa; phylum Arthropoda; class Insecta; order Hymenoptera; family Cynipidae; genus Synergus; species Synergus itoensis. The sequence goes on from CAJFCP010025327.1 coordinate 29,086, forward strand.
GCGTTTTTAAATTGTCCTCTACACAACCCAGAAGTTCAACTATCCTAAGGGTAAAAAGTCAAATTAATTAAATTCACTGATAAAAACTTCAATAAATATCTCTGCGATAAGAATTACAACAGAAAAAGATAATTTAGCCTATTACGTAAATTTTAATTAATTTTACACGAGTTTGTCCAGAAAATTGACTTCAGTCATTAAATCAAGTGAAGATTAATTTATATTAATTTATACAGAAGAAACTGTAGAAGGTTTGCCATTATCTCAATAACGTTTCCTTTTTGCATTCATTATATTTTTAATGGTTCTAATATTATTTCTTGATTATTTTTTTTTTACAAAATTATTTTAAAAATTAAATAATAATAAATACTTATAAAAAATAGAAAAGAAAATAATTTCCTGTATTTATAATTTTGTTTACATTCCGTTGTGAAGTTCCAAGAATCTCTTATGAAAGAAGTAAGAAGATTTTACAATATGAAAATTAACTTTATATCTTTCGAAAGAGCGGTTCCTAATTTAATGAGCAATTTGCAATCGAGTCACTTTTTCCCTTTGCCTATTTTCATATAATTAAGCGGCCGTTGCTCCTCCTGGCCAGCCTGATACCTTCGAACTGCTGCGAACTGACTCCGAACTCGGCCTCTTTTGCATGATAACAAGACCGGCGCAAATGCATACGGTGACTGAAACTTCGTTGTTCGGTGGGAAAAATCTGCAATTTACTGTTCATTTTATTATCGAGACAATTAGATTTCTACAACTATTCAAAACGATTCAATTTTTTTATTTATACCATATATTATTTTTATATTTTATATTTATTTTTTATGACTTTTATGACCTTTATGGACTTCATGACCATTGGAGGGTTCACTACTTTTGACCTCTGCGACATTTTATGACCTCTATGACATTTTATGACCATTTAAGTTACTTTATGACCTTTGTAGCATTTTTGGAATATTTGTTACTCATGACCTCTGTGATGTTTTGTGACCGTCTATATGTTATTTTATGACCTTTGTGACATATCTTGACCGTCTATATGTCATTTTATGACTTTTTCGACATTGTATGACTGTTTATGTTACTTTATGACTGTTTATGTTATTTTATGACCATTTATGTATGTTTAATTTACTTTATGACTTTGAGTTACTTTATAACTTTTGAGGACTGTCTACATGTCATTTTATGACCATTTAAGTTACTTTATGACCTTTGTGCCATTTTTTGAACATTTATGTTACTTATGACCTCTATGATGTTTTCTAAACATCTATATGTCATTTTATGACCTTTGTGACATTTTATGACCTAACGTAAGCATTGACCGGCCTCAAACGGTTTTAAATCAGGCAATCGGAAGCTCGCGACTTCTGCAACGATCCCACTGATAACGTAAGGCACACGTTGATTGTTTGCCAAAGATGGCGGACATACCGAGAAGAGATGAATACCGAAACGGGCATAGAGATTAAGCCCGAAAACAAGGTCTCTCTTATGGTGGAGACTGAAGAGAGATGGAGGAGCATAGAGTTTTAATTTATCTTACGAAATAAATTTATTTATCTTAATTTATTTTTTAGTTAATTTATTTTTAGTTAATTTATTTTTACGAAATTCAAAAGAATTGTAGAATATTAAAAAGATTTCGCGGAATTTTAGAGGAGTTCATGCAATTTTAAGGGGATTTTAAAGAATTCTAAAGGATTTTGAGGGATTCTAATTTTTTTGAAAATTTGAGGAATTTTAAGAGGTTTCTAAGAATTTTAAGAGATTTCAACGATTTTACGCGATTTCTAAGATTTTCGTGAAATTTTAAAGGATTTCAAAAGGTTTGTAGGAGTTTTAAGGGATTTTAAGGAATTTTAAGAGATTTTCACGAATTTTAACGTGGATTTCAATAGATTAATTATTTTGAAGGTTTTTGTGAATTTTTAAGGGACGAGGTCACTGTGTGACCTTTATAACATTTTATGACTGTCTATAAGTAATTTTATGACATATATTTGATGATATATTTTATATTTGATGACTTTTGTGATGTTTTATAATGTAAGATATTGCAACAACTACAACAAAGCGGATCATTGTGTTCTGCAGCACAGAAAAAAACAGGTTTCAATTTTCATAATCTAGATTTAATGAAACACGACATACATACTTCTATCAGCTTTATTAACTGAGTTTGCCCTCAATTTTCCTCATTTTTTGTTTAATATTATTTATGGAAAAAAAAGGTATTAAACACTAATTTTAATCTAAAAAATTGGCTAATGATTATTTTTAAACTCCTAATTCACTTCACTATTATCTAAAATTTAAAACACTCTTCTATCATTTGCCTTATGAGTTCTGGTCAAAGCCAGATATTCAATAAAGGTATTTAATTTTAGAGACCTGTTCTGGTTTCTTGGGGATGAGAAAATTAGTCACAAAGCGCGTTGCAATAAATAAAATAATTGATTTCCGTCGATAAATTAATGAAGCTTGAAAAAATGTTAATTTATACGAGAAGTTTACCTAATTTTCGGTTAAAACAATCTTTTGGATATAACGTTGGGTTTTCTCAACTCATTTTAAAATTCTCTTAAATTTATCGTATTTAAAATTTTTTAAATTTATAGATATTTTCTTTCATTTTAAGAATAATATTTTAATACCAAAGATTGCGATCCACATTTACTGATAATTATAATTTGCTTCTTAATTTTTATTAAAAATCCAACATTTGGACTCTCCTTAACTTTAAGGTTCTTTCACTTTGGCAATATTTATTTTTATCTTGAAAATCACATTTTTATATCTTATCTCATCACGTTTTTTCCGATAAATAAAAATAGTAAGTGATAAAAAGTTTCCAGATGAGGGATTTGTTAATAAAAAAACGTCTATAAAACATTTTCACATTATCAACAATATGGTTCTTAAAATAAAGAATCATTATTTCAGAGATAAAAATATATATGTGTATATACATATATAAGTTAAAAGAGGGCCGATTATGAACAAATATGTAAAACAATGCATTTTTTACAATTTACAATTAAAATAAATTAATTTTTTCATTAAAAAATTTTGAATATTCAAATATTTTGAAGTTGAACTTTTAAAATATTTAAAAATATTGTTTCTTAAATATTAGAAAATATACTCCATTGTTTTTGAAATTATTTTTTCAACATATTTTCAAATATTTTAAATATTCAGTTCCGGTTTCTTTTTGAAACATGCATAGTGCCAACCGGATAAAGAAATGTATAAGTATAATTTATTATTTATAAATCGGTACAAACCTTACGTGAACAATTTTTTTCGTAAAAATATAAATGTGGATGTGATTGAAAACGAGCTTTTTCGTCCCACCCTGTAGAATTCGGCCGGCCGACTGGCGGGATGTTCACTGAACGAGGGACGGTATGCCACTAGATAGGAATTACTTACTTATCCTATCCTACATCTACATCCCATCTCTACTTACTACTTAGCTTTCTCGTATGTCATCCATTCACAAATTCCCGACTCACAAACGTAAACATTGGATGACGAATTAGCAAATCATATTCTTCTTTAATTCACGCTTGACCAACTTTTTATGAATTTTAAAAAAAATTTATTGCAAAATTCCATTTTATCGTGCGTGACTTACTTTAAAAGAAATTCTGACCCTTAGTGTTGAAATTGAAATTAAAAAAAAAAATTTACGACCTTTTCTGACCTTTTATGGTCTTTTCTGACATTTTATGATTTTTTCTGTCTTTTTCTGACTTTTTATTACTTTTTATGACTTTGTATGGCGTTTTCTGACCTTTTCTGACCTTTTCGGACTTTTTATGTCATTTTATGATCTTTTCTGACCTTTTCTGACCCTTTAAGACCTTTTCTGTCTTTTTATGGCCCTTTTTGGACTTGCATTATGTTTTCTGACCTTTTATGGTCTTTTCTGACATTTTATGATTTTTTCTGTCTTTTTTCTGACCTTTTATTACTTTTTTATGATTTTTATGGCGTTTTCTGACCTTTTCTGACCTTTTATGGTATTTTCTGACCTGTTAGGATTTTTTCTGACTTTGCATTTCCTTTTTTTGGCCTTTAATTACTTTTTCTGACGTTGTATGGAATTTTCTGACCTTTTATGGATTTTACTGACATTTCATGCCATTTCTGACCTTTTATGGCATTTTCTGGCCTTTTCTGACCTTTTCTGACGTTTTATGGCCCCTTTTGGCCTTGTATTATTTTTTCTGACCTTTCATTACTTTTTACGACCTCTTATGACATCTTCTGACCTTTTGGAAAATGAAAATTATGAATTATAAAAATTAGAGCAAATATTATAGATTTTCGGAAAAATAAAAATAATTATTTACAAATACCGAAATTAATTGAGAAAAATAGAATTTTTCGCTACGAAAAAATAAAATAATCCTTTTTAAAATATTTTATACAGTACATTGTCTTATTATATTTAAATTACATTACAGTTTCTTAACTGGAAAAAACTTGCATTACAAACGCATTAAAATTTATGCAAGTTTTTCTATCAATGAGGTTCTTATTGCAATGTGCGATAAGCTAATTGTAGAATAAATTTGATGGGATGGGTGATACCTTATTACCACTTTTTAATTAGAAAAATCCTTAATTAACAATAAAGTCGTTTTTTCAAAGAATCTTCAAATGTTACGCATCGCATCAATTTATTTCTAGTTTATTTATGACATGCAAAGAGGATAAAATTATATGCGCATTGCACGTTAAGGCATGTTAACCAACCTCTGCTGCAACCCGAATTTTTTTACGGAAAATCCATAAATTCTGTGAATTTTTTGGGTCAAGCATTTTGCATTTTCCATCTTAAATAGATTTTCAACCTATTTTCCACTTAAAATACCATTTTCCATTTTTTTTGGTTCTTCTCTGGACAAGCTAGATAATCACAGGTCAACAAAAAGTAATTTCTGAGGGGTTTTTGCTTTAAATGCATAAATTCTGATTCTGTATATAGAAAAGAACCAAAATATTCGTTTTTGACTTATAAAGTTTGCTTTCGTCTGTTTTACGTTGATAAGTAAGTTTTGAAGTTTTTAGGTTGATTGCAATCAGAAATAATTATTTTTTAATAAAAGTGACTGAAATGTATAACAAAAATTATGTGAAAGCAAAGCAAAAAAAGCAAAACTTAATCAAAAGAGTGAAAAAAGCAAAAAAGAATTAAACTTTAACTCACGACCCGAAATTTGTGATTACTGATAAGAATAATAATTATTCTTTATAAAATTTTACGTGATTATAATTTACAATTGACTTTGGAAATTAAATTAAACATTATTGAAAATAATAAAAATCCATTTTGAATTTTTTACCAACGTATTTCAAATATGTATTTTGCATTTTTCATTTTAAATAGAAGATAGAAAACCAATTTCTACTTTCCATTTTAAATGGATTTTGTAAACCTATTTTTCATTTTACATTTTAAATAAATTTTGAGAACCATTTTACCAGCTCTGAATGATACAAAAAAAAGAATGATATGAAGTGTGTTAAATATGAAAATTAAAATTAATATTGAAACTAAAAATAAAGTTAATAATTGATTAAATATAGTTACCCAGATCGCAACTTGATAAGTTCCTTTCTTGATGGACAATAATCATATTTCACCTTACGGTATTGTTTGTTATTGAATTGCATCGAAGTGGCCTTCTTGGGAGTTTCAAAATAAACACAGGTGAAATCCGGTAAATAGTGAGCAACGACCTCGTTACAGATTCTGCATTACCATCACGCAGTAACTTTATATAATGAATTCATTTACGCGGATAATTTACGAGTTGAATGACCAACCATTGTGCCATTTAGCCACATCCGTTCGGATGAGAGTTCCAACCGATTTCATGCTACTTCATACTGTTGACACTGCTATGAAACCGAGATTCATTTTCAGTATCATTTCCGGTATAAAAGAGAGCCAAAAAGTGGCGCTTACTAGTGGAGGAAAGAGTGAAAGAGACATAAGATAATATTGAAAAGTCGGTAAGATTGATTTCTTCTTTCATACATATTTTTTAAAATTTATTATTTAATTTAATTTGGATGAAATAATAGAATGGCTTCTGTATCTAAAAAAATTCCTATTCTAAATTCCTCTAGGGTTTTATTAATATTTACGTTAAAACCTTCATTTGCATGAAAGCCTTTATCGATGTTACTCTTTATACAGAAATGTAGAGATATAGTCCTAGGTCAGGGGCATGTGCTCCTGTGAAACATCTTTCCATTTTACATCTGTACTGCATTTTCGTATAAATTAAACTGAATAGTCGAACCAACTGTTTTTTTTTAATTTTCTTGTCTACTTCAGGATTATAAAGTTATTCATTATTTATTTTAAATTATTTTAAAAATATGCCAAACTGTTTTAGGCAACTCATAAAAATTGTGTAAGGTCAAGCATGGCCGGATTAAGGAGGGGCTGGAGGGGCTGAAGCCCTGGACCCCGCTTTCGAAGGGGCCCCAAAATTCTTCCTCAACTTTAAAAAAAATTTTATAAAAATTGAAAAATTTATTATTTTAATTCTCTTTGAAGATAACTAAAGATTTTTCCCAGGGGGGGGGGGCAAAAAAATGTACAGCCCTGGGCCCCGAGTTGTCTTAATCCGGCTCTGAGGTCAAGGATCAAAGATCACGAGTCAGAGGAAAAAGAAAATGGCCAGAATTCACAATTTAAAAGTTAACATATCGATGGTCTCCGTAAAATTTCAAAGGTCAAGGGTCAGGAGTCATAGGTCACAGGGCATAGGTCAGAGGTTACCGTTTAATAGTCAAAAGATCGACAGTCAATACTCAAATGTCAGAGGACACAGGTTACAGGTTATAGGTCAAAGTACACGTGTTTAAGGTTAAAGGTTAAGGATCAAGGGTTAGACGTCAGGAGTCATAGGCCGCAGGTCATAGGTCAAAGTAGAAAGGTACAAAATGAACGGCTAATGGTCACAGACGCAGAGCCAAAGTTGAGAGATCATAGATTAACAGGTTAAATTCTAAAGGCCTAATATAAAAAATCAGAAGTAAATATGTAACAGGTCAGAGGTCTGATTTTAGAGGTAAAAGATCAAAGGTAAGGAGTCAAAGATAAGGGGTTCTAGGTCAAAGGTCACAAGTTATAGGTCCCAAGTCATAGATCACAGGTCATAAGTCACAAGTCATATATCACAGGTCACAGGTCATAGGTCACAGGTCAGAGTGGAAGGGTCACGATTCACGGGGTCAAAGTTGAAAGGTCAAAGAAAAACAATTAACGGTGAAATGATTAAAAAAATATTTAAAAAAACATTTTTTTTATTACGGATAAAATGACTGCAGATTGAAAAATGAGACTATTCTCAGAACTGCATTTAATAAACTGTAAAGTACTAATTCAGAAAAAGGCAATTGACCCTTGATAAATCAGGATACGGCGTCACCAGGTCACCACCCCTCGAAACAATCAGAAGCTTCCGGTATGTCGCGTCTGCCTCTGAATCATTTTGATACTTCGATATCAACTTTTCTTGCTTTTCTGACTGCAATCAGAAAACACACCTCCTTATCTCTTATAAAAAATGTCATAATAAGATTCATAACGCCACTGCTCTCGACTGACAAAAAAAAGGAATAATGTATATTTTGAGACGTTCAACCCTAATTCTAACAACAAAATTCAATTTCCTCATTTTACTCCTCAAATATTATAATTTCGTATTTTTTCACTATGTAGCGCTATTCATTTTGTAAATAGAAATATGCGTAGGTATAGAACGAAAAAATGTCTCATCTTAATAGTTGTTATCGTAAAAAAAAATAGTGTCATCTTTAGAACAAAACCTTTTCATGGCGTCTTGATGTTATTAGAAGTTATTAGAAGTTATTTAGAAGTTAGAACTATTGTCTGGGCCAACTGATAATTCTAATAGTCAACTGTAGTGCCACTGTGGCGCTGTAGTTGGTGCTGAATAGGTTCCGGCACGAGTTTCCGGCTTGCAGTAAAATCGCCCACTCCTCTTTGGTAGGATGCTGAATGAATCCGTCCAGAGATAACAACTGACCAAACATACGTTATCTTGGAGGGAAGCAACTGGTCATTGGCCCAAAGGCGCTACACGTCAAGCGCTGGTTTAATGACCACTCTTATTTTAATACAAATCTAACGAACTTTGTAAACCCTTTGTACTCTTCCCGATTTACATCTTACTCTAAAAATTTTACCTTTCTTCTCTAATTAGTGCGCCCTCCCCTCCTCCAAACAAATTTCTGCCTATCTTTTCGCGAGAAATGAAGAATTCTCTATGTAGCGTCAAATCGTCTCATTTTACACAAAAAGTATTAGAATTTTACTTTTTTTCGCTCTGTACGCATAATTCCATTTTAAAAATGAGCAGCTCTGCAGAGAGAAAAAATATTTTCTTACAATATTCGTTGAGTAAAATGAGGAAATTGAATTTTGGTTAGAACTTGAATCCAACACCCTTAATGTTTGGATTTTTCTTTCCGAACTTGTCTGCAGTTGTAGTGGAGAGTGAAAGTAGCTCTCTAACTACCGACTTCCAGATAATGACCGAATCTTTTTCTTAGAAATGGTCTTTATTGTGATTAATGTGTGAGTCAAATTTAATGAGTACGACATTTACAATTAGATGCTTCTTGAAGCATAAATCTGCATCTCACGGATGTATAATGTATATATATATTGTTATAATAATACAAGTTTGTGATCCTTGGCGTCGCGTCACTTTTAATATAAATGTGGACTGAAGTGAATGAAATTCAGTGAAAGAGATATAGATTTTAGTGAGTTAATTCATTTTTTCTAACAACTTTAATAATTGACGGAGAAAAGGTCAATTAGGCTTGACATTGAAATATGCTTTCAAGAATAGAAATGCTGCCCACTTTTAGACAAGTAACTCCTAGCTAAAAAAAAAAAAACTGAAAATATATCTAATTTTATGAGAACAACGTATCCTCATTAAAAAAAAAAAAACATTTCTGGCCAAGTTTTCTAATTAACTCATATTTTAAAAAATTTTAAATACGAATTCAAGACCATTTAAAACTGCACGTCATTCGCGTGTCAACGACTCTCGAGCTTTTTATTCCAAAGCGGTTCATAACTTCCGCTGGGAAGTTGATTTTGCTGGAGTCAAGGTCGAAAGCAAAAGAATCTTTCAGGAGTGCAAAGTCTGCGAATAAAAAGAGGCGATTACACTCGGTCCTCAAGTTTCTTTGTCCCAGAGGGGCTTCTTCAGATTGCCAAGTATTTATCCTATTAGGAACTTTTATAATCAAGCGAGCAGATAAGAGTTTGTCGATTATTTCTGCGATTTACACTTTCAGTGATCACCCCAGTTATCAGGGGTGCAAACTTAATAGCCAATTAAGTGATTTCAGTAATTATCTTAAGTTTCCAGAATCCATTAGTAGGAAAGTTTCTAGTTCGATATTAAAAGAAATTAGGTACTTGAGAAGTACTCAGATTTTCTGCTTTCTACACATCTCTTCTATTTTAAAAATGCTTACCCTCCTTCAATTATTATTCCCCTCTAACAATTATTTCTCCTCCCCCACCTGTCAAACCATTCTCCCCCCTCCCTCTCCCAAATTATCTAATCACATTTTCCATCTGCCCCCTCCATCTCCACCCTTCTTTCACAATGAGTTCCTCCTCCCCAAATCTTTTATTCACCTTCGAAACTTACTCTCCTCCTTTCCAAACTTTATTCCAACTTTTCCTAATTAATGCCCCCTCCTCAAAATATCACCCCAATCTCTCCAATTAGTACCCTCTTCCCTTCCCGCTCCATAAATCTCTTCCCTACCTACCTTCGCTACTTAACCCCTCTTACTTAACCCCTCTTAACCCCTCTACTTATTATTATATTATTATTATTATAAAAATATTAATAATTCATTGCACTCAGGCCTTTAGTGAGTGTCATAAACCATAAACTAGGGATCCTCAAACGAGAGGAGTGGAGTGGTTGTCAGATTTTTGATTGGCCTAAGAACACGGAAACCCGAAGGTTTTAAAACCGCGCGATTTTCAAATCCGAGCCTTTAATCTCTTCCTTTTTTATTAGAAGAAAAATGTAAATTAACCCCATACAAAAAAGATATACAAAATAAACAAAGTAACTGCAAAGTAACTAAAATTAACTTACAAGTTACTGCAAAAATCGTAACTAAGTTACGTTACAGTTACTTTTTAAAAAAAGTAACTAGTTCAGAGTCAGATTAAGACAACTCGGGACCCAGGGCTGCACATTTTTTTTGCCCCTCTCCCAGGGAAAAATCTTTAGTTATCTTCAAAGGGAATTAAAATAATAAATTTTTCAATTTTTATAAATTTTTTTTTAAAGTTGAGGAAGAATTTGGGGGTCCCTTCGAAAGCGGGGCCCAGGGCTTCAGCCCCTCCAGCCATCCCCCTTAATCCAGCCATGACTAAGTTACCCTAAAAAAAAAGAGTTAAAAATAACGTAATTTTTTAGTAACTTTGTTCCTTGTAACTAGTTACTACCCAACACTGTTCATGATATAAGTTCCCTTCCACAATATCCTCCACTTTTTAACATCGTTCTCAATTCCACGCAACATCTGCTTTCCCCGGTTTTTCTCGCCCCCTTAGAAGTGTAAAAAATGTAAACTCCTCTTTCATCGGATCCGGCACCCCAAATACTCGTTCGCCAACGCTTCAAGAAGCTCCTGACCCCCTCGCCTTGCCCCGTCGTGTGGGTGGCTAGAGGCTAGAGTAGTCAGTAGACAGAACGCTTGAGCCGCTTCAACTTTACCCAAGTCCACTAACCACCAACGAGACAGTGAGACAGAGGTTGAGACAGAAACAGAAACAGAGAGAAAGAAAGAGAAAGAAAAAGAGAGAGAAAGAGAAACAAAAAAGAGAAAGAAAGAGGGGGTCTAACCCTTGAGAAAGAGATACTTTCCTAGTAGTCCAAGTGAGACAGGGTGTGGCGTGCGAGGCTTGTGGAAGGGAGAGGGCACCGTATCGTCCGCGTCCGACAGACGCCGAGCCGCTCTTGCCGGCCGGCCAGTTGCGAGGGAGGCAGAGGGACGCTTCATAAACAAGCGAGAAAGACAAACAGAAAGAGAGAGAGAGAGCATGTCGAGGAAAGAGACGAAGGTTGGAAAGGATCGCACCGTGAAGAGAACGACAGTCGCGCGGCATGCGGCGCAACGTGCGTGCGGTTGGTTCTGTTTTCGATGCGAGTTTTTCCAGCCGCACGAACTCCGTCCTCCGAAATCCGTTGTGCCGAGTTGCACACCTCGCGATTGACTGTTTTCCTGTCCCCCGCACTCCGCTAGTTTCTTGTCGACGGTTGTCTAACTTCTAACGGTGCACCTGCCCCCACCACTCTTACCTTGAGAGTGCAACCCCCTCTTACCTTCAGAGTCCAACCCCCTCTTACCTTTAGAGTCCAACCAGATCGCATCTTCAGAGTCCAACCCCTTCCCTTGAAAAAGGGCCGTCGCGGCAGTTTACATTCAAATTTAAAGTCTCGTGAGATTAGTGAGTCGAAGTAAATAAAAATAAAAGTGTTCGATGGTGCTTCTGCTTTAGGAGAGTGTGAAAAGTGAGGATATTTTAGTTTTTTAGATTGTTTTTGTTATTGTTTTTATTTTTGTTAGAATACGATTTGGAGAATTTTAGTCTTGAGTTGAGGTGACTTGTTGAGATTATTGCTATAGTAATAATGATATAAGTAAAAATAAATAGTTAAAAAGACGATTACAAGAATTATTGTGATTCACTGTTGGTCCTATGAAAAAATTGTTAACAGAAATTTTTTTTGACCTTTTAAGAACATGAGTTATAGTATTTTCCAAGAAAAGTTTAAAAGTCTTCGTAAAAGCAACAATTTTGATGCCGTAACTTTTTCTGTATCGCGTTATTTGGCTCAAAATTTGAATTTTCGATTTATCAAGAAAATTCAAAAAGTTCTTATGCCTATTTTGTATGGCGTTCAAAAAGAAACATTTTTCCCTCGTGACTTTTTTTCATATCATGCGTTTTTAGACTTTAAAGTTTCATTTTCGTTTCTTTTTTTGAATTTTGTAAATGCTATAACTCAGATAATTTTATTTTTATCGAAAAATGTCATAGGGATAAATTGTTCGTCTTTTTGAGTACCACGAACATCTGTAAATAGAATTTGTAAATATAAAAAAATAGTGTCTACCCATTGGGACACTGTTGGGACACCTACTGAGTGTCACTATTATAAAAGTAAGGGTGTCCATTAGTGGATCAGTAGAGGTGTATATCTATTGGGACACTATTGTGCCATAATAAAACCATTGGGACACTATTATTATAATAGTGTCCCAATGGTTAGAATGGTTATAAACTCCTACTATCACAGTGTATTAACGTCAGGTGTCTACTACTGTGATAGAAGGAGTTTATACCTACTGTGGGAGTGTCGACCTATTGGGAGTGTCTACCCATAGGGTCAGTAGGTGTGTCACTGTTGGAATCGAGTTGGAATAGTTCCAATTTACTATTGGAACAAAATAGGTGTTTAACGAATGGGACAAAGGGAATTTCCATCGATTTAGAAAGTAGGGTTGTCATTGGGATTGTATTGAATCTAGGTATTTGGACATTAGGGGTGTCCACTATTGGGACAGTCGTGTAATCCACTACTATGACGTAGAGTTGTATTTTATTATGACAGAGAGTTATCTAGCTTTTGGGGATAGATGAGAAGTCTATCTACTGGGACAATAGGGGTTTCTACCTACAGGATTGATAGGGTTTCGTCCCATTTGGAGTAGTATGGGTTTTTACCTATTGGGGCAGTACGAATTTCTACGTACTGGGTGTCCACTATTGGGACTTTATTAATGTTCCTGTTCTAAGTTAGGTTTTATTAATTAGGACACTATTGTGGCACCCATTGGCATCACCATTGGAACAATAAAGGTTTCCACACTAGAAAGAAGGTTTATGTACCTATTGGAACCGCAATTCCTTATATTGGTACAAAAGGGGTGTCTAACTATTGGGACAAATAGGGTGTCTATAAATTGGAGAGAAATGGATGTCCATCGATTTAGGTAGTAGGAGTGTCATTGGGATATTAGTGAATCTAACTATTGGGACATTAGGGATGTCCCCTATTTTAAATGAGGGGTGTTTATCTTTATGACAAAATGAGTTTCTAACTATTGGGGCAAAGGGAAGTCCAAATATTGGTACAATAGGGGTGTCTAACTACTGGGACAAATAGGGTGTCTATAGATTGGAATAAAGGAGCTTTCCATTGATTTATACTGTAAGGGTGTTATAGGGATAGTATTTAATCCGACTATTGGGACATTAGGGGTGTCCCCTATTTTCACATGAGGGGCGTCAACTATTGGGACTTCCAGAAAGTTCGTATTCCAAATGATCTACTTTTTTCGAAGTTGGCGAGATTGTTTTGAACAGGGCGGACTTATTTCTCTCCCTAGTGGAGATTATCGTTCGTTGGCATTAAAATGCAAGTTCTATGCTATGATGGGAGGGATCTTACTACCATTCATCTTTTTCTGAACACACAGCGCGAGTGTTCTTCGATCCTATCTCTTCTTAAAGCTACCTATATTCCCTTCTGCATAAGAACGAAGAGTAGAACGGAGACACGAGTCGAAAACCTTATGCGAGAGCACAAAGGTCTGTAATAGGATTGTTCGGCGATGATTGTCATCGTAATGGGTTCGTTGTCGTTAGAATATATCCTATTCTATAGTTGGAAAATTGTCTTCCCTCTCGGGTGTTTACAGAAACGAATTGGAAACTGTCAATGGAGACCTTCAATAGAAACTGTTAATGGAAACTGTCACTGGAAACTGACATATTTGCCTACATAAACATTTATTTGTATTTGTATTTTTGTATTTGTATTTTAAAGAATTTAAAAAAGTTTCTGGGAATTTTAAGAGGTTTTCACGACTTTCATCAGATTGCAATCGGATTTCAAGGGGTTTTTATGACTTTTAAAATATTTTATGATATTTAAAGGATTTTATAATTTGTCAAAGAATTTTATTCAGGGATTTCGAAAGATCTTTATGATTTTTAAAAGATTTTGTAGAATTTACAAGAACTTCGATGGTTTTCGTACAATTTTTACGGATTTCATGGAATTTGATGAAATTTCTGATGATTTTAAGGTTGCTAGGAATTTTAAGATGTTTTAACGAATTTTAAGAAATTTCGAAGGAGACATTTCGTGACACCACTTTTTTAAGATAGGATAGAGAAATTGAAAAAATAAAAATGTCCTCAAATGCTTTATTCGTTTTTAACCATGTGATTTTTCATTTTTAGGCGTCTGTCGCCGGAAACCGGAAGGACCAAGGAACGTCCCTGAATTGCCTGAATTAATTTCGCATCAGCAACTACAAACTCATACCCTGGCGATGACACACACTGCAGAAAGGAAGACTCTCGTCCGTCCAAGGAAAAAAAACCTTTAAAAAGGCTGCAACCACAATCGAGTTTGCCAAATTCCTCAACAATTCAAACCCGAGAAAACACTGCCAAGTTTTACGATCACGAGGGTGGAAATAAGAATAAGACGCGACGAGAATAGGAAACAATTGCTATATTCCATTTTTTTCCAATACATTACACTTGGAAATTACACTTGGCATTTCTGTTGAAAAATACCAAAGTAACCAGAGACTAGGACCTATTTTATAAGTAATCTAATACAAAACTAGGAAATTTGCCTTTAGTTAAGAGAACTGTTATTTCAAGGGCTCTGAAACGCTGAATTGAGCATTCGACTGAAATTCTCCTCCACTTTGGCAAGTGGCGGTCAAGAGGAAGCAATTTTGCAATCACCGAAAGCATTTCCGATATTGACGCAGACTTTGGGAATTCATTTGTAGGGAATTGTCGAAGGATCTGGCTGTAATTTAGAGGACAATAGAAAATTTAAAAAAAGGACCAAAACCGAAAGACGAAATAGTCGAAAAGAATTTGAAAGCTGATGTGGAACGAGGATATTAAATTTCTATTAAATAAAGGAAGACTTCCTTTAATTTCGCGCAGATCTTCAGAACTCTTTTCCAAGAATTCTCGGTGAATTTGTCAGGATCTGAAAATATTTTCCTCGGTGATTTTTCACTGTATTTCACTGAGTGAAAGTCGACTTCTGAGATGAAAATGCAGTCGAGTCCTTGGAGGACGCGAGATTGGAAGAGCGATTGGAGGATCCTATCCTTGGAGGTGTAAAGTGATAAGTGCCTTGAGCCCCTCCATATGGTCTCCCTCCCCGCTCAAATTTAGTGGTGATAGGAGGGGGAAAGAGCGCATTACAAATGGAAACGTGTTTATTATATTGTGTAGTACTTTGAGAGTCGAGGGTCGGAGTTAAAGGAGCGACGAGCACGGAATGCTCCGCTGAGTGGAAGTGCCTTCAGTGACAGGATCGATCTCGATCGAATCCCAGATTTTTTCGATTTAATTTAATTTAATTTTTTTTTTATGAATTTTTTTTTTAATTTTTTTTCTTTTTTATTATTTTTTTTTTGGTGCTGAAATTTAAAGGGATAATGTGCCGTTTGTATCGAGTGTGGCGTGATCTCTTGTAATATTATAGTGCCTGCACCTGTGTTTGGATTAAAGTTCAGGGTTGTCACCCTTCGAAAATGATCCTTCACGTCCTTTTGGCGATGCTCCCGCTGGTTCTGGGCGCACCGCACAAATCGATCTATGTCGACGATAAAGCGGTGAGTGTTTTTGTTTTGCATTATTATTATTATTATTATTATTATTATTATTATTATTATTATTATTAT
>CAJFCP010025327.1:44950-57362 GCA_904066005.1 Synergus itoensis
CATCATTATTATTTCCGAAAAATAAAAATTTTCGAAAGAAAATAATAATAACGAAAAATTTACAATTTTCGAAATTGGGAGTTATCGAAATTTCAAATTCCCGAAATTATAAAGTTCCTGAAATTTCAAATATCCGAAGTTAAATATTCCCGAAATTGTTGATAAAAATTTTAAAGAAAAATTTTGAGCAGAAATTTCGGAAATTTTTAATGGGAATTTTTAATTTCGAGAATTTTCAATTTCAAGAATATTTAATTTCCGGAATTTTAAATTTCGAGACTTTTCAATTTCGGTATTATTATTTTCTTTCGGGAATTTTCTATTTCGGAAATTTTTATTTCTTCGGGAATTTTCAATTTCGATAAATGCATTTACACAGAAAAAACAAGGACTGAAAGTGTTTACAGTTTAAGTCAATTTTTGGGCTGAATTTAAGTTTAAGTCAGTTTTTAACAAGACTAAAAACTGACTTAAACTGTAAACACTTTCAGTCTTTATTTTTTGTGTGTGGACATATTCCCATTATTATTGTTGTTATTATTATATTCTTATTATTGTTATTATTAATATTGTTATCTGTATACCTTAACTTTTTTTTGTATCGCGTTATTTGGCTCAAAATTTGAATTAAAAATTTTTTAAGATAATTCAAAAACTTAAAAGAGGAGCGTATGGTCAATGGAGATCACGTGGTCGATACTAGATAAACTAGATACTATATATCTGGTTAAAAGCTAACTAGATACTATATATCTCACTAATATTAAGATAATTAAATATTAGATATATGCAGAATGCAGATACTAGATATCTAGATACAACATAACGAGATGCCAACTAATAACCATATAATACTTATCTATAAACAAAAAACTATATGCAATGATACTGTACTTAATATAAAAAATTTATGATGCATATTAAAAAGATTATGGGTACTAGAAAGCTGCATTTCTATGGTACCGGATTACGACCAAACGAGTGAATATTTTTTACAACTTTTTGCCAATCCGCTTCTGAAGTGTACTAAAACTTTTACTGCAAAGCGCAAATTTAGTGAAAATACAACCTTACACAATATGATCGTTTGAAAAAGTTTAAAATTGTGTTAGTTTGACAAAGGAAAAATTTTTAATTATAAAAAAAATTTAATTATAAAGCTATGAAATATTTCAATTTTTTTTAATACCTTGGGAACTTTTATATCAGATTTAAATTTATTATTTTTGCTATTTTGAGTTATATTTGGTTGAGCGTTAAAAAATTAAAATAACGAATCGTCTTCTGTTTGAGGGAATAGAAGATATATTAGTTTCTGAATAAATTACAGATTTCGAGAAAATGCAGTTGGTAGAATGGATAAAGGTTTACGATGGTGTAGGCGTCACAAGACTTTTAGTGTGGATGATCGATGAGTAGGATAAGAGAAAAATCATAATAGATAGAGAGAAAGAGCATATAAGACCCAAGCAAGATATATATCCACTTTGAAGGCTCATAGTGGAATACTAAAGAGCTACCGGAATAGGCGTTATAAAAACACTTCTCACGGTATATTATATGTTATGATAAAGAGTCTTATGTTCAAGTTCTATCCTTAAAATTAAATTTCCACATTTTACTTAACAAATATTAGAATTAGGTTTAATTTGGCTCAGTACATACAAACTTATATTGAAAAAAAAAATAAGTCAGAGCGAAAAAATATCTATTTTATAATATTTGTTAAAGAAATTTAATTTTGAATTTATAAATAACAAAAAAAAAGTAGTATTTCGAAGGAAATCATTAAAGATTAATTTATCTTTAATTAACTTTTTACATTTGTACTGAAAATTCTAAAAAAATTCTACAAAATTAAATATTAATGTTTTTTTTTTTTCATTTTAACAAAATCTTTTTGCTTTCTCATAGAGGAAGCTTTGTATATAAGATTCTACGTGGGATTTCACGTGTGATTCTTCGTAGGATTCCATATAAGATTATATGTGTGATTCCACATGTGATTCTATGTGAGACTCCATGTGTCACTCCATTTTATTCCAAATGTCTGATTCCGAGTGAGATTTCACGTGAGATTCTGGATATGATTCCTCTACGTATTTCGTATAAGATTCCCGTGAGATTCTTTTTAAGATTCTACATCTCTCCCATCTGGGAGAGATTCCATGTGGTTTTTCGTAGGAGATTCCCATGAAATTGCTCAGAAGATTCCACGTAGGATTTTTTGTGAGTTCATATTGAGATTCCGAGTGAAATTTCATTTGGAATTCTGCATGAATTTCCCTGCGAGATTCTACATGAGATTTCACACAGATTTTGCATCAGATTGCATGTGGGATTCTGCTTGAATTTCCTTCGAGATTCTACGTGGAATTCCACGTGGGATTCCATATAGAATTCTATGTGAGATTCCACGTGAAATTCTACGTGGGGTCGCGCTTAAAATTCCGTGTGAGATTCTGCGTGATATTACACGCGTGATTCTACGTGGGATTTCACACAGATTCCGCATAAATTCCACACAGATTCTGCATGAATTTCCATCGAGATTCTACGTGGAATTCTATATAGAATTCTATGTGAGATTCCACGTGAAATTTTTCTTGGGGTAGTGCTTAAATTTTCGTGTGAGATTCTGCTTAATATTACACGTGAGATTCTACGTGGGATTTCACGTGTGATTCTTCTTAGGATTCCATATAAGATTCTATGTGTGATTCAACATGTGATTCTATGTGAGACTCCATGTGTCACTCCATTATATTCCAAATGTCTGATTCCGAGTGAGATTTCACGTGAGATTCTGGATATGATTCCACTAGGTATTTCGTATAAGATTCCTGTGAGATTCTTTATAAGATTCCACACGGAATTCCTCGTGAAATCATATGTGAGATTTCACGTGAGATTCTGGGAGAGATTCCATGTGGTTTTTCGTACGAGATTCCCGTGAAATTGCTCATAAGATTCCACGTAGGATTCCTGGTAAGTTCTTATTAAGATTCCGAGTGAAATTCCATGTGGATTTCTGCATGAATTTCCCTGCGAGATTCTACATGAGATTTCATACAGATTTTGCATAAGATTGCATGTGGGATTCTGCATAAATTTCCTTCGAGATGCTATGTGGGGCTCCACGTGGGATTCCATATAGAATTCTATGTGAGATTCCACGTGAAATTCTACGTGGGGTTACGCTTAAGATTCCGTTTGAGATTCTGCGTGATATCACACGTGGAATTCTACGTGGGATCACACATCAGATTTCCGTGGGAGATTCTATGCGATATTCTGTGTGGGGTTACATGTGGGATTCCACATGGATCTCTACATAATTTTTTTAACCCGAATATATTATCTACTTATCCTGTCTCAATTTAGTTTAAAGTACTCGTTAGTCCTCTTTCTGTGACTCTTAAAAGATTCTTTTCTCTCTTTTGTAAATCGTTCGAACGTCGTTAGCATATTCTTCAGCTAACGCACTTGAATAGCGTAACGTAACACAGCCAGACATGACATCCAGTTTCGAACGTATTCTGAGAGTGAGGAGAGGGCAAAGTATCCGGAAAACCATATCGAAAGGTGAATGTGCACTTTCTGCCCCGGTGCCTGGGTCGGACATTCGTTCATACGTTTATGGGGTTTTACGACCGCCCAGTTGGATATTATGTCGCCTTTTATATATGTATAGGTGGCACACATATACTGGTCGCTCCAGGGCAGGGCATCGGGCGCATTTGAACTTTACGAATTCGCCGACGCCAGTGTTCTCGATTCGGCGGTATGGCGGGGAAATTAAAAAAGTTTTATCGCTTCAGATAATTCAGGCAGCGAGAAAAAATTTACACGAATTGCAGACTAGAATTATTTTCCGCTCGTTAGAAACTTAGTTTGTTCGTCAGATACATTTTCATGGATAATCTACTTTATTGTAAAATCATATACGAATTTTATTTAAAGAAAAAAAAATAATAATAAATAAATGAAAAATGTTGAGATTTTACGAGAGTATTTTCATTCCCGGAAATGTGTGAAACACTTTTTCAACAAACTTTTATCAATGTCATATATTTATTGAATCCTTCTCCAATTTTAAATTTGGCTGTCTAAATATGAATTGACTGAGTCACAGAAATTTAGCGACGAAAGTGGGAGATGTGATTCACTGATTACGCCATGGTGAAGAGTTCAAGTTTCGAAAAATTACTTATTGTCAATTAAAATTCAAATCAGCCTAGTTCCAATTTAAGGAGTGTTCAGTAGTGGCTAGTATTGAAGACATTGTTTATATAAATGACAATCTTACAACACTACTCAGTTAGTTGTACCATGAAACTAGTTTGTGAGGCAAGAGTAAATCATAGGGAAAAAACTGATTATAGACTTAAGAACTAATGAGATCGATGCCATCGATAAAGAGGTTAATAAGATAATGGCATTTTTTTACGGTCCATGATCGTCTGCTACTTTATTACCAGCAGTCAGTCTATTTTAAATATTGCATTATCTTACTCTATAGTCTATACTAAAATAACCTTTTTTAAAAATCCTTTTAGATAAATGCTTTAGGTCAGATATTATCAGCTACTAGATATTCACTATAAGATTTTAAAAAGGTATCTAGATATTCAATAGGTATCCATATTTCAATGCTAGATATTCATTATATATTAGATATTAACTAGATATTCATTAGATATCTAGATATCAACTAGATATTCATTAAATGTCTAGAAATCAACTAGAGATTCATTTCATAACTAGATTTTCAAGATGTATGAAGATTTTGATACAAGATATTTACTAGATATTTACAAGATGTCTAGGTATCAGGGAGATATTCACTAAGTATTAATTAGGTATTCAAATACTCGCTAGGTTCCTAGATATTCAATAGACATCTAGATATGCACTAGATCTCAATATCTAGATACTATATACTTACTAGATGTCTAGATATTCATAAATATTAATATACAAATACAAAACATTCACTAGACATTCATTAGATATCTACTAGGTATTTAGATATTTAATAGTTGTTCAGATCTATAATAGATACTAAATATTCACTAAGTAGGCATTCATTAGTTATCTAGATATCAACTAGATATTAATTAGATATCTACATACCCGATATTAACTAAATATCTAGTCTTCAGTCTAAGTGAATCGCGAAAATCAATTTGTATCAAAATCGAAAAAAACGAAGCCACTTATAATTTTTTGTTGCTTCAAGTTCGTTTCGGGAAGAGCTTGCGATTGATCAAAAGTATACGTAAAGTATACTTTCACCATTTTGCAGGAATGGAAAACCCCTTCTGCTTCCCCTAGACCTTGTCGTTCCGCTACTTTTCATTCCGTTGCCTTCCGTTTCCTTTTAGCCCACGATGGAATAAATTCTGTTCATTGTGTGGATTACTCCACTCCTCGGTTCACAAAGCTCAAATAGAAGTTTGCAGAAAGTGTAAACTGCCAGCTACTTCTAAACTTCGCACTCGAAATTTTATCTTTCCTCGTAAAGTCTTATCTCAAAAATTATCTGACTTCGGCTTTTGCATGGATTTTTCTATCCGTCAAAATTGATCATTTCAAGACATTCTACTTTTTCTTTGGAATCATTCTATTCTTTTCAAAAATTTAATTTTTTAAGTAATATCTAGTGAATATCTAGTGGATATCTAGATATATAAATAATTTCTAGTGAATATTTAGTATCTAGATCTGGTAACCCATTAAATGTTCACATATCCAGTGGCTATCTAGATATAGGGTAAATATGTAGATACCTAGTTAACATCTAGATTTTTAATATCTTGTAAATATTTAGTTAAGATCTTGTATCTACATATATGTAATAAATATCTGTGAATATTTACATATCTGTTTAGTACCTTGGACTATTGAATATCCAGATATCTAATGAATATCTGTATATCTGGTAAATATCGATATATCTAGTAAATATCCAAATACAATAAATAATTGCATACCTAGTAAATATCTAGTAAATATTTAGATATCTAGTTACTTTTTAGATCTGAACACCTATTAAATTTTTGAATTCTCAGGTTTCTTCTTGATTTATTTTAAGTTTGTAAATAGTTTCAATTCATTAAATTCGAATAATTATTCTACATTTTTCTTATTATGAATTTAATCTCTAGTCTGTAGTTTCTACTGTCAAAAAAAGAAGCGTGTTGAATTCGAGGGTAAGAAAGACGCAGGCGCTTTGCCGAAAACACACGAGTCAATAGCTGACGCACGCACATAAAACAGGAGAGTAAAGGGGATGCAAAAAGGGAAAAATTACACATACATTTATTTAATTTTCCAAACTTAAGGATTTTTTTTATTTATAATAAATATTTTCAAAATATCCAATTTTTATAAGATTTAAAACCTTAAATATTGAATTTCGATCTTAAAATTTTTATTCTAGCTATCAGGAGAGAGGGTAGTAAAATCCTGTACATAAAGAATGAAATGTAGAGAGTGAGATGAGAGTTCTTTGTCATTCTGAAATTGTGCTTGATGGTAAACAATGACGTCACGAATTCACGACTTTCCGATTTATTTCTGTCTCAGAATCTTTTTTTACAAATAAATACGATATCTCCATTTTAATTAGGTGTCTAGAGATTCACTAGGACTCTAGATATTCAGTAGGTATTCCTATCTATTAAAAATTGACTCTAGATTTTTACTATAGATATCTAGTTATTCACTATGTATCAAGATCAAAATACTAGATATTAATTATATATCTAGATATCAACTATATATTCACTAGATATCTAAATATTTAACACGTATTCATATATCGATGCTATTCAAAACTAGATTATAAATATTCACTAAGTATCCAGATCTTAATACTATATATTCACCAATATTCATTAGATATCTAGATAACAACTAATTATTAACTAGATATTCATTAGATATTTAGATGTAAAATATCTATGCATCAATTATCCAGATATTCAATAGTCATTCAGATATGGATACCAGATGTTCGCTAGACATTTTTTAGATATTTGGATATCAATTGGATATTCACTAGATATTAATTAGGTATCTAATTATGCACTAGGGATCTAGAGACCCCATAGGAATCTAGATATAGAGATACGAATTATTCATTAGACATTCATTAGATATTTATGTATAAACTAGATATTCACCACAGAATCAAAATTAGGTACTAGATATTCACTTGACATTCAATTCTTCAATTTTTTATGAAGTTCTTTATTTTTGAATTTTGATAAAGTGTGATCTCACAAATTGGCAAGAACAAAGCCTTTGTCCCGAACAATAACAATTTCGAACGCTTTTGATTCATTACGAATTGCGCTTGTTCAATTATACGTTGTTTCTAGTTTGTATATGTATAGACACACAACGGAAGAATAAACGAGCGAACGGGAGACCGACTAGCTGTAATTAGTAACACATGTGCTGCGACTCTCGACCCCACATCGATTGAATCTGAATATGTAGTTGGGAATAAGGAACCTTGGTTAATGTCCTGAAAAATGGTGACGAATTCTTTTCCAAAGAAATATTATTTGGATAATAGCCAAATACTGCAGGGCGGTAGCACTCAGTTGTTTCAATTTTTTTAATTATTTCAATTTCGTGAATGCTTTGAAATAATTTTATTCTCTGTAATCAATAAAGTCTTTGAATCTGTAGAATTCTTAGGATTCTTCATTTTTTTTCTGCATGAATTATGTGGATTCTTTAAATTTTTTTAATTCCCAAGAATCATAGAGTTCTTTGGAATAATTGGAATCTTTGGAATCATAGAATTTCTTCAATTCTTAAATTATGTCTGATTTTTTTTTCTGCTCGAATTATATGTCGATTCTTTAAATTTTTTTTATTCTTAAGAATCATCGAATTCTTTGGAATCATCGAATTTTTTGGAATCATTGAAATTTTTTGAATCCAAGAATTTAGATTCTACTATATTTTTTTACTTCTGCTTAAATTATGTGGATTCTTTAAATTCTTTTATTTCTTAGGAATCATCGAATTCTTTGGAATAATTGGAATCTTTGGAATCATAGAATTTTTTTAATTCTTAAATTATGATTCTTCTTGATTTTTTTTCTGCTTGAATTATGTGGATTCTTTAAATTTTTTTATTCTTAGGAATCACCGAATTCTTTGGAATCATTGGAATCTTTGGAATAATCAGATTTGAATCTCTGGATCAGTTGAATTCTCAGAATTTTTCTTGAATGTTTTAAATTAATTGATTTCCCTGAATACTGCTTGAGTTTTTGGAATCATTGAATTTGTTGGAGGCCTTGAATTCTTAGGAATCATTGGATTCGTATAAATATTTGGATTTTTAAAATAGTTTGAGTTCTTTGAAATAATTGAATTCTTTGTAATCATTATTTTTTCGGAATTATTCAATTCGTTGCAATATTTGAATTTTCTTATTTATTGAATCTTTTTGATTTTTTGGAGTTATTGAATTCCTAGGATTCTTCTTGAATCCTTTTGAATCGTTAAATTCTTTGAAATCATTCAATTCTTTGCAATCTGCGAATTCCCTTAATTTATTAAATTTTTAGAATTTCTGGTGAATTCTTTTTGAATGGTTTTTGAAATCCTTTAATCCTTTAAAATCCTTGAATTCTTAGGATTCTTCTTGAATTCTCTGACTTTGGATTCTTCTAATTCCTCAAATTCTTTAAATATTTTTAATTCTTTGGAATCCCTGGTACTATACACTAGATTTCAGGTAACCAGATACTAGATAACAAGAGAAGTTTAAATTAAAATACAAGTAATTTCAAGAATATCCTTTCTCATAAAGTCACGGAAAAATGGTTTACGAAGTAATCCTAAAAATCCGCTTCTAATACTACAGACGAACAAGGCCGTAACTTAAATTGATTGAAATGGAGTTACCAGGATGGGATGGAGAGCACTTCGTTAGCAAAATTACCATACTTGTGAGAAAATTTTGTTCGAAATTCATACCTTCGCTTATTAATTAGCCAACTTAATTTGCAAGTTTAGCTTGCAGAGCACAAATTGAAACGTGACACCAAATCCATTTTCCTTTAAAACTCGTCAACGAAGATTAATAATAGTTTCCTGAGCCTTAAAAACTTCGCATGAACTATAATACGATTTTGATTAATCTCAAAAAATATAACGTCAATCTCTTTTTATCCACTCCCCGAAAAATTACAAATAATCATAGAAATATCGGGGTGTACCTACTTCCGAAAATGTGAGTACTTTTTATTCCCTATGGACTAAAAAGTGATGTCATGATTGAGTAAAAAAAATAGTATTTTCAACGAATGAAGAGGAAAATTTAATGAGTGTTAGAATCCACTCTGTTTTCATCCCACTTACATTCTCGTCCTTTCTCCCTTTTCATTCGACTGCCCCTTAACGATGATCGAGCGTAACAAGCTTAGTGAACCATGAGTTCATAATCCCTTTCGTGAAAAAAACGAGTCGACTGACAAATTATAATTATAATATTTATTAATATAATTGGGGAAAAATGGAATAGCAAATGTGATCTAGGGAGTGAAAAGTACTTTTTTTATCCCCTAGAAACAAAAAAATACCTTTTACTCCCTACGGAACAAGAATTATTTATATGACATTATTCTTTAATCCGTGTGAAATAAAAATTATTTTTTACACCCTAGGAACAAAAGAGTACCTTTTACTCTCTAGGGACTAAATCTTATTCACATATGAGGTCACTTTTTAATCCCTTTAGTACTTTCTATTTCATAGGGGCTAAAAAGTATCTTTTACTAACTAGAGAATAAGAATTATTTCTTTATGACGTCACTTTTTACTCTTTAGGGACTTATAAGTATCTTCTACCACTCTTTACCACCTATAGACAAAAAGTCCTTTTACACCCTAAGGACTATAAATTATTCATAGACGGGACGTCACATTTTAGTCCCCAGATAGGGAAAAGTAGTTTTTTGTAACACCTAAGTGACTAAAAAGTATTTTCTACCCCTACGTAACTAAAAAGTGTTTTTTACTCCATATGTACTAAAATTTTTTTTCATGTACGTCACTTTTTAATGTCTATGGAGTAAAAAAATACTTTTTACTTCCTTAGCTACTTTTTAGCTAAATATACTTTTTAATCCTTAGGTACTAAAAGTCCTTTACATATACTGTTAATTTTTTATTTCCCTTGGTGCGAAAATTACTTTTTTACTCCCTAGGGACTAAAAAGTGTCTTTCACTATACAGAAATCACGTCCTCAGACATCACTTCTTACCACCTGGGGATAAAAAGGTATATTTACTCCCTAGAGACAAAAAATTATTTACATAACACCTCACCTTACTTCAAATGGATTAAAAAGTACTCTTTTACCCCCTAAGGACTGTAAAGTGTATTTTAATCCCTAGGGGCTAAAAATTATCTTTTACTCCCTAAGGACAATAAATTATTTACATATGATAACATTTTTGACTGAAAATGGATTAAAAAATACCTTTTACTCCCTAGGACTAAAAGAACATTAAATATACCGTCACTCTTTCTCCCTTAGAATTTTCTCTTGATAGGTTGTAACGTATTCTAAGAAGTTGTAACATTTTTTACTACATGAAAAAAAAAAATAAAAAAAACGGAAGTCCGCTTCCTTCAGTTCTTGCTGAAGCTCACATTTTGCGACAAGAAACATTTTTACGATTGGTAATCGGTAGCAGGTCTTCGGATTGTGAGTTACTTCGAAACCATTAAACTGAGCATTTATATGCGATCGAGGTCGTTAACTGCAGGAAGCGCCGGCGCATATACGTGTGCGGCGACTGCCAATCGTCTCGACGTGACACATACAAGCACACCAAAATTCATGTACACCTATGTGAAGAAGTCAATTTTTTGAACTTGAAATTATGATCAATGAAAATTAGTAACGTATAAAACTATTTAGGATATTTCGAAAGTTATTTTAATTCTCCCTTCTATACAGGGTTGCGAACGTAATATACCTTAGGTAATTTACGTAGTTTTTTACATGTAAATTACGCACGTTATTTACGTCCCTAGTTTTTTTAATGTAATTTACGTTTTCAAGATGGCGACTGCCCTTACATATTTAGAACACGAAGTAGTATAAGGAGACCAATCGCCTATGGTAACTTATACAGAAAGTGGCCTCACTTTTGGGGGTCAGAGAAGCAGATTTTCAATAATCCACCGATGCCAGCGTTTATGCGGAAAATCGAGGAATTACTATATCACGTGATCAAAACGTCATCAAAATATTTCCCACCACGAAAACATAACCTAAAATTGATTATGGATGCACCACGTGATCCATCACGTGATCACATCACATATCGATTTTAGGTTATGTTTTCATGGCGGGAAATATTTTGATGACGTTTTTATCACGTGATATAGTAATTCCTCGATTTTCCGCATAAACGCTGGCATCGGTGGATTATTGAAAATCTGCTTCTCTGACCCCCAAAAGTGAGGCCACTTTCAATATACGGGGATTGGTCTCCTTATACTACTTCGTGATTTAGAAAATAAACATAACCTAATTCTTGAATAAGTGAGGTTATGTTATGCTCTTTTCCCCCACCCTCCTTTCAAGTCCGCCATTTTTTACATTTATTACATTTTTACGTATAATACGTAAATTACGTATTATACGTATAAAAGTTCGAGTTACGCGTAACTGACCAACACTGCTTCTATATCACCTCCCCCCTCCCCACCTCTCTGTGCCATCACTTTGTGATTTTCTCTCTTTCTCAAAAAAACTTCAGTCAATTCAGGAGATTTCAGTAAATTTTGAGAATTTCACCGATTTTAGGTGATTTTAGTGATTTCATTCCTTTCAAGCAGTGATTTCAGGAGATTTCAGAGATTTTAGGAGATTTCAATGATTTCTGAAGATTTCAGAGACCTTTGAGGAATTCACTGACTGAATTCAAGTACATAACTTCAATTACTAAGATGATAATGATTATTATATTATTATTATTGTTATTATTATTATTATTATTATTATCATTATCATTATTATTATTATTACCGAAAAATAACAATTTTCGAAATTGGGAGTTATCGAAATTTCAAATATCCGAAGTTAAATATTCCCGAAATTGTTGATCAAAATTTTAAAGAAAAATTTTGAGCAGAAATTTCGGAAATTTTTAATGGGAAATTTTAATTTCGAGAATTTTCAATTTCAAGAATATTTAATTTCCGGAATTTTAAATTTCGAGACTTTTCAATTTCGGTATTATTATTTTCTTTCGGGAATTTTCTATTTCGGAAATTTTTATTTCTTCGGGAATTTTCAATTTCGGTAAATGCATTTACACAGAAAAAACAAAGTGTTTACAGTTTAAGTCAGTTTTTGGGCTG
>CAJFCP010025328.1:1421-14438 GCA_904066005.1 Synergus itoensis
ACACTTCAGTTATTGTTTCATATTTTATAATCTGATTGAGTAACTTAGTTACTCAATCAGATTATAAAATATGAAACAATAACTGAAGTGTATTAACTCATTTCTTTGATAGACATTATTTGCTATGACAGAAAAGAAAAAATATAAATTATAAAAGTAGGTTCTTGAAAAAAAAATTCCAGGCGTATTCCCGGTTTTTCCCGGTAGTAGACACCCCTGGAAAGTCATAGGCGTGGAGGTGAATTGAAATGGAGATAGAAAGGGATAGAGAATTGGAGATTAAAAGAGATAAAAGAGAATTGAGATTGACAAGGAGATAGAAAGAGATAGACGGGGATGGATAAAAGATAGAAAGAGATAGAGAAAATGGGGATTAAAAGAGATAGGCGTTGATGTGGATTGAGATGGAGATAGAAAGAGAGAGGTCGAGATCGAAAAGAGATAGAAACGGATAGAAAAGAGGAGATTCAAAGAGATAAGCGTGGATGAGGATGTGTATGGAGATAGAAAGAGATAGACGGGGATAGGCGAGAGATAGGAAGGTAATCTTCTATCTTAGAGATAGAAGGAAACAGAAAGGGATACGATTTCTATCTCTTTACTTCCAGCAAGGGCAGAACTTAATATACAGGTAAATTTTTGTATTCTACAGAAAATACAGACGATCGCGGGTAATTATAACTTAAGGCCATGTAAGACTTACCCGATCCCTACCTTACCGACATTTTTTTCTCTGCAACCTTACTTGTACATTTATTGAAATATCAAATTGAAATTTTCTAAAATTAAAAAAAATATGCTAAGGTATGTTTATCTGGTATTAAATTTTTATAAAAATAAAATAAAATTATTTTGAAATTATTTTTTTTTTATAAATTTAAATATTTAGGACCAGATAAACGTACCTTAATGCTTTAACTTTAATTACAGAAATTTCCAATTTGATATCTCATTAAATTTAGAAGTAACGTTGCAGAGAAAAGAATTTCTGTAAGGCAGGGATCGGATAAGTAATACATGGCCTTAAAACATGTAATTAAAAGTTGTCATAGAAAGATACATTACATATGTGTATTACATATTGCATTATGGGTTTATAATCTGAATTGTATGCATATTGCATAAATTCCAGTAGTTACAAAAATTTAATTCAGTCTTTTAAAGAAGAATGTTTCTGTTGATCCATCGACTATATTCTGGATGTTGCAAGAGTAAAAAAATGTCAGGTTTAATAGGAAGCTCCCTTCCTGCTGTCTCAATTACTCCAATATGAACCCCAACTAGTTGATTGTTAATAACAAAAGGAGCACCGGCATCAGTAAAGCCGCATTGTTTTTGTGCATGATAAGTACAAAAATCTTCCTCTGTAATCAGAAATGTTCCACGGTAGATGTTTCGACACACCTGATGGTTCATTACCGGCACAGTGGTTGAACGTACTCTATGAGGATATTTCGATTCATTTCTGAAATAGTAAGGAAAACAATGTTTAGATTAATAAAGCATCCCAGTGGGCACAAAATTTGGCGATGTCTTTACGACATCCTTACGACATTTTTCCGACATCGTAAAGACATCCTATGTCCATGTCGTAAAAATGTCATAACGATATCGTAGAGACGTCGCCAAATCCTATGACGTATTTACGATATCGTAATGATATCTTAACTACATGGACATATGATGTCTTTACGATGTCGTAAAACTGTCGTAACGATGTCGTAAAGACGTCGCTAAATTTTTTGCCCACTGGGATGCATATGCAGTCAAAATCAAGATTTACTTAACATAATTGTCATTTTCTGTGTTTAAAATATTATTATTGACAACTTACGGTCCCCCATAAGCGAAGCTTCCCCAACCAAAGATATGACCATCCACTCCGGTGAGTACAGGTTCTGTGTGCAAACTAATTTTGGAAACGGTGTTATTATATACAAAGGGAGGATTAACATTGATCAAAGCAATGCCAGTTAGAGATATGGATCTTCTAGTTGATTCATGGCCATGTATTTCTTTATGTGTTATATTGTGAGATCGGCCTCCATATGCAGTTGTTGAACCAGAGAGAACTTCATAATGAAATATATCAAGAAAAACACAGCGAGCAGCAGTGATGGCAGTGCGGTGTGAGAGTATACTCCCCACACAATGCATATGTCTATGCTTCTTTATATTTACAAGAAAGGAAACCGTTCCAATAGTTGCTGGTACGTCTTCTGCCGGAATTCGATTTATAACACGTTTTTGTCGGTCTAGAACTTTCGATATCTCCCCTGAAAGTTTATGGTAAATTAATCTCTAGTCTAACTCTAGGTACCGGGTGTTTTAAAATACATAAAAAATAATTATGTTCTTATCCCCTACAGATGACATTCTAGTCAATGATAATGTAGGAATCTACCTTATTCCAACCTTTGTAGCTTCCCCTCTATGTAACTTGCATTTACTCAATGCCTTCGAGACGGCCATTTTGATATTCTGTTGATACACTCGAGTCTCCCAAATGTCAATTTCCCAAATCTCAAGACATGTTTCTCTCCAATGTCAAGTCCGTCTTTCTCAAATCTCACTTGTAACCACTGCGCACGCGTTGCGTTCGGCATCTGATTGGTTGCTATTCGCGCGTAATTTAAAACGCTAAAAAATATTATATTATACACAATACGCATGCGCAATTGATGTGACTATAGAGATAAAGAATGTCTTGACATTTGGGAGACTCGAGTGTAGTTAATTTATGGTAGAGATGCAAAATTCTAGGTCATATAAAATTTGGTAATATTCTCGAGATCATTTCCGAGAATATTCTCCTTCCGGAGAATATATGAGAATTTTCGATTATCAAATATACATTGCAATTTAAAACATTTATAAAATAGTTAAATGAATCTTATTATAAAATGTCTCTATAAATAGAATAAAAATTCTAAAAATACTATAAAGGTGATATTGTACCGGAAAATGAAATTGCTTCTACAATAGAAATCAACTTTTGGCGGGAAATTTAGAATTATAATTTTGCTTCATGTACACATTAATGCGAAATTTATTTAGGGGGATGATGTTTTCTTTATTATAAATTATAGAAATTGCATTGGAAAACTTTGACTTAAGTATATTGTCCCATAAATAAATGTCTTATTAATATTTACATAAAACAAAATTATAATTCAAAATCTTCCGCGAAAAGTTGATTTCTATTGATAACATTCGGTCACAATGCTTGGTAATATACTCGGTTATATCCTCGTTCTCGTTACCGTTCTCGAGGTAATATTCCCCCTTCGCATCTCTAATTTATGGTCAATTGCGACAATACGTGCAATATACTTATGCGATAAATTATTATAAATCAGTTGAACCCTTGTACTCTTCATTTCTCAAGATCTTATTCGGTCTATGCAGCCGAATTTTCTGAAGTCAAGATTGATATCATCTGTATCTCCATAGTGAAACATAGTGCTATGTAAAAAGTAAACTATTCTCGTTTTATTTCTGTAGCCTTCTTTAGTGCATTTAACTCTCTGAAAATGAGTAACTTGAGAACCAATTATAAATTGTCGTCATAAAAGTCTGCAAGCAGAAGAAGGTTTGGAAGATATTAAACGTCATTTCAAAAACAAAGTAAAGGACTCTCTCCGGAAGGCATCCGAATTAATCCTAATGAATCCGAATCTTCAATCCAAATGAATTCGGCCCATCCGAATGTTCGGTTGAATTCTTATTAATACGGATTGATCGGACACATTCGGCTTACAAGTTCGGATTGATTTTAAATGGGTCTCGGCATGATCCGGAATAAAAAATTCCTTCGGATTAGATTTGTATAAAATTGTTTGGTTCGTATAAAAATTCCACAATGATTCGGATTGGTTCGAGAAGAATTCGCAATCTGAAACTTTCGCTATAGTTTCTAGTCACACTGCTCTCGAAATATCAGCCGATTTGCATCCCCAAACCGCTATCTCTTTCTATCGACTACTGTATCTTCGTGTCCAGTGATATCTATCTCTTTCTATCCCTCAGTCTATCCCTGTGTAATATCTATCTCTTTCTATCTTTCAATCTACGCAGAATCTCTATGCAGAAAAAATTTTTATTTCTTTCTATCCCTAAATCTATCTCCTTTGCCAGAAATTGTTATCTCTTTCTATCTCTACGGTTATCTCTCCCTTATTAACTTATTAATTTTAATATTTTAAACACGCATATTAATTTTATAAATACACTATTTTGTACAAATATATTATTATTCTAATCATACCACTAACGTACATAACACTGAAGAATCCGCATAGAATAGAAGCGAATTTAGAATGAAAAGAAGACAGAAAAGTATAGACGAGAATAGGAGAGAAATAGGGAGGAATAAAGAAGTGGGGATTAAAAGAAATAAGAGAGAATTGAGATTGACAAGGAGATAGAAAGAGATAGACAAGAATAGGCGAGAAATAGAAAGGAATATGGATGTGGAAATTGAAAAAGTTAGAAGCAAATTGACATGGAAAAGGAGATATAAAGAGATAGAACGGACTTGGTTAGAGATAGAAAAGAATATAGAAGTGGGGATTGTAAGAGATAGGATCGAATTAGCATTAATTATAGAAATTTGGGATTGAGATTATAGAAAGGTATAAACGAGAATAGACGAGAAATATTGAAACAGAGGAAAGAAGTGAGATTAAAAAGAGATAGAAAAGTATAAACGAGTATAGGCGAGATAGAAAGGGATATAGAAGCGAGAATTGAAAGAGATGAGTGATTTAGACTGACAAAGAGATACAGAGGTATAGTCATTAAAATCTACCCAGTGGCCACAAAATTTGGCGATGTCTTTACGACATCGTTACGACATTTTTACGATATCGTAAATACATCATATGTCCATGTCGTTAAGATGTCTTTACGATGTCGTCAAAATGTCGTAAGGATGTCGTAAAGATGTCGCCAAATTTTGTACCCACTGGGTAACTCTATCCTCATGTTTATCAAACTCTACCTTTTTCAATCTTCTTGTCAGTCGTCATAATCACTAATCTCTTTCTTTTAATCTCCTCGTTTCTAACCGAGCCTCTAAATCTATTACTCGTCTATTCGTCTATTATAATCCGCTCTTTTCTATCTCATAGATGTGTAACAGCATTTGCAACTATAAGCTAATATTTATATGCTGAGGAAGCTCTTATCCCCTCCGTATCTTATGAAACGTGCGAGGCCAGGTACTAATGCGATCGGTCCCACCTCATCAGTTCTACTTTATATGTAATAAGTGAAACACTTAAATTAAATCTTGTTCTGAGTAATAAATAATTACATTTGTAATTGTGATTCTATTATTTTACTTTGGACCCGTTACATTTTTTGGCGATCCTGTCAGGATAGTGTCAAACGATTCGAATTTCTACGGAAATTTAAAAAAATCAAACTGCGCTATCTTGGACGAACCGGGAATCCAAAGAGTGATAAACAGTTATAAACTCCAAGTACGAACTCCGGTTGAAATCTACGGATTTCTATCCGTTAAATGGCTAGTAAGTTCTTATCGTAAAATTTTCAGTCGAATTAAGTAGATTCAATTCTACGTAAACCAGAAGAAACCGAAAACCTGAAATTGAAAATTTATATTTTGGGTGCGTCGATCTAGACGGTAAATCCTTGAGTACGCAATTCGGCGATAAATCTCTGAAAAAAAAGCTGTAACGAGAGGTTACACACGTGTGCGTACCGCACGCACACTCTCATTACCGTACGTTACATAATCATCGTCCCCACTCTTACTCTGGACTCTCACTACCAAGTCTTCCTAGCGCCCGTCCCCACTCCAATCCGTCTGTCTGTCTGTCAGCCATTGCAGGCAGATTCATTAAAACCGCCCGCACAACGAAGATTCGGCAGTCTAGCTGGGCAAGACTCACCGAGTAAATCGAGGAGCTATCGCCTGGTGAAAACTCATGCTTCTTTTCCTACCTACAGGCGCACCTGTGGTAGGCAAAGCACCGGCAAATCGCAAGGCACAGGAGCACCTATCCTTGTCATTTGCGAAACGTTTCTCTCTCTGGTTCTCCCTCTCTTTTCTATCTCTCTTTCTCTCTCGCTCTAAAGAGAATTGTCAACGATTAGGAGCGCCTGACGTTGCCAATTCCAAGTCGAAGAAATTGCAATTCACAGGCGTATCTGTAATTGTAATTTCGCGCATCTAATTTATATTCTATAATATCTCTCAGCTACGATTTTCCATAATCAATAGGAGCACTTATGGTTATGAAAAGTCCAAAGTCAATGACAATAAATAGCAGCTTCTATTACCATTTACCGCCGTTCTTGTCTCTTTCTTTCACCGCTATTCGGTTTCGGTATGAATAATTATTCATACCGAAACTCTAATCCTTTTCCGTAAAAGACAAAACGACAAAAGTAAAAAGGAATTACCAGGTCTAGAAGTATGAAACCGGAATTTTCGGTAGACAAAAACCCAAGTTCGATATACCAGTGTATTTACTACAAGCATCAACAAGTCGAGTTTTGTGCCTACGAACTACGATTTGTGGACAGTACTGGTTTTTTTTACCACTTTAAGAAAACTGCTGCAGAATCGCATCAAATGATTGTCGTAGCTTACGGAGATCATGCTCTTGGCAAAACACAGTGTTTCGAGTGGTTTAAAAAATTCAAAACTGGTAATTTTGATGTGAGAATCGAAGATCGTGGAAAATCACCGAAAAAGTTCGAAGACAACGAATTGCAAGCCTTACTGGATGAAGACGATGCTCAAACTCAACAAGAACTCGCAGATCAACTGAATATGTAGCAGAAAGCCATCTCCACTCGTTTAAAAGCAATAGGAAAGATTCAGAAAGTCGGAAAATGGGTTCCGCATGAACTGAACGAAAGGCAGCAAGAAAATCGGAAAATCACCTGCAAAATTCTGCTCGACAGATTCAAACGAAAGTCATTTCTCCATCGAATCGTGACAAGTGATGAAAAATGGATCTATTTTGAGAATCCTAAGAGTCGTAAATTATGGATGAATCCAGGCGAACCATCGACATCTAGTGCAAGACTCAATCGCTTTGGAAAGAAGACAATGCTGTGCGTTTGGTGGGATCAAAAGGGTGTTATCTATTATGAGCAGCTAAAACCTGGTGAAACTGTCAACACGAATCGCTACCAACAGCAAATGACCAATTGGATGAAGACGATGCAAATCGAGCATTACAAAAAAAAAAAAAACGACCAGATTATCGAGGAAGGCAACACAAAGTTATTTTTCTTCACGATAATGCCCCATCAAACACAGCGAAACGGGTCAGGGAAACGATCAAGGCGTTCAATTGGGAAATGCTGGCGCATGCCGCTTATTCTCCAGACTTGGCTCCGTCGGATTACCATCTGTTCCCATCACTGGGTCACGCTCTCGCTGAACAACGCTTCACTTCGTACGAAAAAGTACGAAAATGGCTGGATAACTGGTTTGCTTCAAAAGACGAACAGTTTTATTGGCGTGGCATTCATTAACTTCCAGAGAGATGGGAAAAATGTGTAAATAGCCAAGGAGTTTACTTTGAATAAAATATTTTTGATCATTTTCATGCAACAAACGTGTAATTTTTACAAAAAAATTCCGGTTTCATACTTCTAGACCTGGTAATTTACACTGAACAGGTGCAACTCTAAGTGACTAATTAAGCCGACAAATAACATTGAATAGGCGCATCTATAAATGTTATCTACAAATTTACTAAGAATTACACAAACAATCTTTGCAATTTATCTTCCTATTAGTCCACTCTTCTTTCCGCCATACCGTAAATTCCGCAGAAGTGGGGACCAATACGTCGATAAAATTGTAATTCGTCATTTCGTTTGTGTGTCTAGTACATTTTCGAATTCCATTGTCTCGTTAATTGTTGACACGCCTTAATTATGTTTTCAGGATGAATACCCAGTGGGCACAAAATTTGGCGACGTTTTTACGACATCGTTACGACATTTTTACGATATCGTAAAGAAATCCTATGTCCATGTCGTCAAGATGTATTTACGATGTCGTAAATACGTCATAGTATTTGGCGACGTTTTTACGACATCGTTACGACATTTTTACGACATGGACATAGGATGTCTTTACGATGTCGTAAAAATGTCGTAAGGATGTCGTAAAGACGTCGCCATATTTTGTGCCCACTGGGTAACCAGTATTCCGTAACCAGTATTCCGTTCATACGTAAAACTCAACACCAAAACAAACACTCGACAATTTAGTTAACTATAAAATCACACACGCAAACACACACACTTTTTTATTCTGTTACCGCGTTACACACTATATTTACACTTAAAATTACATTATTCAATCACATACAAACATTTACACACACATATACACTCACCCGTTACTCATACATAAATTTTAAGATAAGTATGTAAATTATAGGTTTAATAAAAGCATTCTTTATATTTTGTTAACTAAATTTGGGATCTATTCATTCGTCTTTAAAATACCTAACCCTGGTAGACTGAAGCGTCCGGTGAAACGAATAGTAGGAGAAAAATATATCGTTACAAAGCTACTTCTGCAATCTCTGATACGTCAGCGACCATCCCCTATCTTCGCGCCAAGGAGTAGAACAACGTCTACGGTCATCGTTCACCTTGGCAAAAGCGACGCTAGGAAAAAGAAGAGCACCAGTAAATAAAGTAAGAAAATACGAGTGTAGTATTTAAGATAGAATTTTCTAAAAAAAAAAAAGAAATTAATCGTTGGTATACTTCGCGCGCTCGCAAGCTCTGCCACCGACAATAAAAATCATCGAATTACTCCGAATAAACTTTGCATGTACTCCTTGTAGCAGGATTGTGCAAGTGAGGAGTTTAATAATAACTGTATGAAATTCAAAATAACGAGACACATACACCCGTTAAATTATTTACACAACAAATAAAATAAGAAAACACCTGAAAACCTGTCTTTCTCTAGCTAT
Source organism: Synergus itoensis (assembly GCA_904066005.1). Classification (NCBI taxonomy): domain Eukaryota; kingdom Metazoa; phylum Arthropoda; class Insecta; order Hymenoptera; family Cynipidae; genus Synergus; species Synergus itoensis. Next base: position 10,406 of record CAJFCP010025328.1, read on the forward strand.
AGGGATAAGGCACGGGAAAATCTATCTTCGACCGATGAAACAGACTCAGAAGAGCATATTTTTATGATAAATAACCCTTTTTGGTCCGCAATGACTTCACCACCTGGATCCATTCCAATTTCTCGACGTCAATCTTTGAATAATACTTCTGACTACTACACCGATGCGTTACAACAAATCATGACAAAATTGACAAAATTAGAAACTGGCGAAGATGCGAAGACACGAAATCAAAAATTTAGCTATAGCTACAAATTCCTTAGTGACGGAAGGTGATACGACACCCAACGAGCGTCGCAAGAGTGAAATTCGAGATTTGTCCGACGAAGAAAGTCATGAATAGGAAAACGTAATGAGAGATGTCACAAAAGATAGAATTGCAACATCAGCTAATTCTGGAAAAAGAGTAGAAATTAACACAGACATTGAATCTCTTCTCCCAGCAAAGGAAATAATACGCACAGTGAAATCACTCAACGGTAGTAATGACGTAGGAATTCATGACTTTATAAGAAGCGTAAAACGCTCTAAAATGCGTTGCCATAACCCAGGCCTACTACTCGACTACATTTTAACTGAAAAAATTACAGGTAACATTAAACAATCTATTAGGCACATACCTATCGACTCGTATGGTGATTTATACAAGGTCTTAACCCTTCGAGTACAACGTGGGGTGTATGGCCACCCCAACGGAACAAAAAACGCATATTCGCTGTTTACAGGTTGCAGGAAGCCTTCTCGCTTTGAGTACCTTCTCTTTCAGTATCACATCAGCTCCTGATGAAAAAAAAAAAAAAAAAAAAAAATTAAACAATTGCTAAGCTATTTGACAACTTTCCTACATTGATTCTAGGTATTTGAGATTGAATCCAAGTATTTTTCGAAACCCGGAAATGCGCCATTAAAAATTTAAACGCAAAAAACAGAGTGGGGTGTGCACACACCCCACGTTGCACTATACGTCCCACGATTCCACGTTGTACTCGAAGGGTTAAATACAAACTTAGGCATAACTACTTCAGTTGAATTATGTAGAACGAAACTAGAAAATGTCCAACCATAATTCTGGTATCGAGCGGAAACTGGCACTTAAGATGGAAGAAAAATCAGCTGTTAAAAGGTATATTATGAATTTAAGGGATGAAATATCTAGCCAAGTCCGGCCTATGAAACCAAAAACAATAAATGAAGCCATACAGGAAGCCCTAGAATCTGAAGTTTGGCTGAAAGAAAAAAACAAAAACAACATGATGAAAACCACTCAATTTCCTCAAAAAATTTCATATAATCCTAAACAACAATTTAAACCAATATCATTACCAAGAGCCCAAACCAACACAACACCATACGTGCCTAATCAAAATGTCCCCCTGAGTGACAGAATGAAAATGAAATGTCATATGGTAAATGTGGCAATGTAGAACACCTTAAAAATCAATACTACACAAAACCTCAAAATTTTCGGGAGGATATGAAGACAAAAAGACCACCTCAAGTATACAGGACCAACGGGGAGCAAGAGGAATTTTTAAACAACCAAGAATTCCAAATAGAGGAAACACAGGAGATAGAGAAAAATGTAGAACAAGCAGAGTGTCTACCGTTCATGGACGATTACAATCAGTTGCAGGAAAACGAGATGGGCGAGAATACAGACTTTTGGTAGATTCTGGTTCATCAATCAATCTTATTAAGGAAGACTATGTTCCAAAAAATTCAAACATATTTAATATGAAAAAAAGTTTCAACATGGGTAGTGATAAACACCAAAACCATTCAGCGACGCATTTTTTAAAAATATTTTTCACGATTAAAACGAAAACTACTCATCCTATCAAAAAATGGAAGAATCCTATCAAGGCAGAATTTGTAGACCTTTTTAAGGGCGATGGAATTTGAAAGTAAAAATTGTCAACAAACTGTCAAAAACTGTCAAAATCTGTAGAAGTGAATTTAGATTTACAAAGAGATAGAAAGAGATAGATGGGAAACGGCGAGAGTTTGAGATGGATAGAAAAGTGGGGATTAAAAGAGATAGGAGCGAATTTTGATTGACAAGAAGATAGAATGGTATAGACGAGAATAGGCATGAGGTAGAAAGTAATAGAGAAGTAGGGATTGAAAGAGATAGGAACAAATTGAGTTTAATGAGAAAATAGAAAGGGATACACAAGAATAGGCGAAATATAGGAAGGAATAGAGAATTGAAGATTTAATGAGATAAGAGCGATTTTGAGTAACAAGGAGATAGAAAGAGATAGACTGTAATAGGCAAGAAATAAATAAAGATAGAGAAGTGCGGCTTCAAAGAGATGGAACAAACTTTGATTGAAAAGGAGATAGAAAGAGATAGACGAGGATAGACTACCCAGTGGGCACAAAATATGGCGACGTCTTTACGACATCCTTACGACATTTTTACGACATCGTAAAGACATCCTATGTCCATGTCGTAAAAATGTCATAAAGATATCGTAAAAACGTCGCCAAATCCTATGACGTCTTTACGACATCGCAAAGACATCTTGATGACATGAACATAGGATCTTTACGATATCGTAAAAATGTCGTAACGATGTCGTAAAGACGTCGCCAAATTTTGTGCCCACTGGGTATTGTCTATTGAAAGAGGTATAGAAGTGGGGATTGAAAGTGATAGGCATGTATGTAGATAAGCAAGAGATAAAAAGGAATAGAAAAGAGGAGATTTAAAAAGATAGGCGTGGATGTGGATTAATATGGAGATAAAAAGACACAGGCGGATATAGGCGAAAGATTGAAAGTGGATAAACAATCTTTATTCCTTTCTATCTTAGCGGTAGCAAGAGATAGACAGGGATAGGATTTCTATTTCTTTACTTTCAGTATGGAAGTTAAATAAATTTAATTTTAATTGGAGTTTTTGTAGGCTATTTTTAAGAAAATATTAATTTTATTACAGATTTTAAAAAAATACTATAGGCTATGTTAAAGGCAGACGTTGTGCCAGCAACCGTCAAACATGAGAAGAACTAGAATAAGCAATTAGGAGTGTTGTAATGACGATTGATGAAGACTCATTAGTACACGTTTTCCGTCGTTTTAAAAAGCGATTGTTGTTCTGCACAACAAGTTATGGTGATCACTTGGAAAATATTGTACAATAAGCTGCTTATAATTCACCCTACTTTAATATAAAATTGCTTAATGTTACTCTTTTAAAAAAGAAGCTATTGGTAATTTATTTTTGACACATGTCTTTTGAAACACCTGGTACAATTATTGAGGATACGTTTTATTTTGCTTACCAATATCATCTTCTAGAAATTTTCCGAAAATTTCCTGAGGCAAAATGGTACAGAGAATGAAAAGGTAGAAATATAATTTTTCGTGCATTTTATAGACAAATATATATATATATTATATATACAGTTGGGATACTGGAATTCTACTTTTCTCAATAACAACACAGAAGACGAGAATAATGTGAAAACTTTTCAGATTGTCTTTTACAAAGCAACTTATGACGCAAATTTTAAAAATTCTCATTTTTATATGTCGTTAAAACAAATAAATGTTTCGCAAGAAAAACACGTCATACACTTGAAGGTCACAAGTTATATTATCAGCCGTATATAAATATTATCATGTTGTGAAGTTTCATCAACTTCTGTGCTTATTCAGTGAGCACTTTGCTTGCTAGAAGCAAATGTAATTTGTTTTCTTATAGAGGGGGTGGGATGGAAGGGAGAGACAGAGATAGAGAGAGGGAACAAAGATGGGGGGTATGCTCAAAAAACCTTTCTTTGGAAACTGGGTTTTGTCGTCATTAAAGCTTCCTCTATGAGGAAGAAAAATTAATTGTTTATTCTAATGTAACGGGTCCAAAGTAAAATAATAGAATCACAATTACAAATGTAATTATTTATTACTCAGAACAAGATTTAATTTAAGTGTTTCACTTATTACATATAAAGTAGAACTGATGAGGTGGGACCGATCGCATTAGTACCTGGCCCCTCCGTATCTCATGAAACGTGCGGGGCCAGGT
>CAJFCP010025328.1:19157-30496 GCA_904066005.1 Synergus itoensis
ACTTTCATTTCTACAATTTATTATTTTAGTGTTTAACGGCGCGAAAAAACATGCTAAGAAATGATATTTCACTGTTAGAAAAAGAAAAGGATGTGGCCCAACTCTGACTACACGAGTGACCCAACTCTAACATTCGTGTTTTTTGATCGCAACTCACTACAGCTGGAGAGGTCAAGGAATCAAAATTTCCTCTTGGAAACTTGTTAATGATCGAACATATAATGTTATTATATACTTACTTCAATTTCGGCATGGTTTTTTTGCGAGTTATGGGCACTTTTTTTCGAATAGTACAAAACTTCCAACACTATCAAAAACAATACGAGGGCCTGACACTTTTTGGAAATAATTTCTGCGACTGTCAATGCTTTACAAAGTTAACCGTCATCGAGACAAACAGTTCCATGCATTTGTACCGATGGCAGCACTTGTCATATACCAAATACAGTGGTGGCCCAACTCTGACAGTGACCCAACTCTGACGACTTTCCCCTACGGGAACCTATACGAAACTACGTTCAGGAATTTATACGGGAACGTATTGAGGAATTTGCGAGGAACATTTTCGGGAATTTTTACGGGCAGTTTATATAGGAACGTGTTCAGGAATTTGTTCGGAAACGTGTATGGGAATTTGTACGGGAACCTATACGGAACCGCGTTCGGTAATATTTACGGAAGCATGTTCAGGAATTTACACGGATACGTGTTCAAGTATTTGTATGGGAACATTTTCAAAAATTTTTACGGGAATCTATACGGAACCGCGTTCGGCAATTTTTACGGGAACTTATACGGAAACGTGTTTGGGAATTTGTACGGGTATGTGTTCAGGAATTTGTACGGGAACCTGTACCGGAATTTTTAACTATAAAATGTACTTTTGATCAATTTTCTTTTTACTGCTCAAAAAATGATACTTAAAAAAAACCTAATGCACTTTCAACTTTTATTTCACCGCCAAACATGAAACTTGAAGCGTCCTACCGCAGCGTTAAAGTCACCGTTACGGCGGGCTATAAACCCCGCATAAAAACGTACCGTGGTATGTGTGTAGGTACGCACATGCGTTCATCATATGTGAAAACTTCTCTAGCCTTAGGAAATCTTCCACTTTTAGGCTCCCTGTTATGCGTTGCGAAAAAGTGAAATGTTGCCCGTAGTTTCCATTGTTGGAGACTTAAAATGGTGCAAGGTTGGAGGTACGGTTGTGAAAATTTCTCAGCGTCTTCGAAATTCAAACGGATCTTGCAATAATTAATCTTCGAGAGAGTACGCGTACATACACTATGCATGCCGCGTATTCCGCAATGAAATTCCAAGAGTACACAAACGATGCGATATTTCAATCTATTTTATCGACATATTGAGAGGTTTCCCAGTCAAAATTGATTTGAAGGATTTCAAAAGACTTCATGGTATTTTTAAGATTTTATTATATTTCAAAAATTCCAATCGTTTTGAAGAGGTTTTATAGAATTTTAAAGATTCTAAATGGATTTTAAGAAATTTTAGAAGATTCCAAATTATTTGAAAAAATTTCTAGGTATTTCCAGAAAATTTAAGCGGTTTAAAAAGATTCCAAGTGATTATAAAATATTTCAAGCTAATTTTTAAGATTTCTAGAGATTTTAAGGGATTTACAGTGATTTTAAATATTTTCTGAGATTTTCGGAGATTTTAATGTGTTTCAGTATATTTCCAGCGATTTCTAATGATTTAAAGGATTTTTAAGGGATTAAAGGATTTTTTAAGAGATTTTAAGAGATTTTAAAATATTTTAAGTCATTTCAAAGGAATGTAAAAATTTCTAGTGATTTAGGAGACTCAAGAGGTTTTAAAATATTCTAAGTAATTTAAAAATATTTAAATCATTTTCGAAATAATTCTCGCATGGGATTTCAAAATGTTAAACATTTCTTGAGATTTTAAAGGATTTAAAGATACGTTAACATACTTCAGGAGTTTTCTCGAGATTTCAAGAGATTTTAAAAGATTCCAAGTCCTTAAAAAATGTTCTAAGGAGTTTTAAAATATTTCTAGAAATTTGAGGGAATCTTGAAAGATTTCAGTTTTCTTTTTCAGGGATTTTAAGAGATTTTAAGAGATTTCCAAATAGTGTTGATAATCATTTCATAATATTTCAATTTTCAACCGAATTCAAAATATTTTAACAGATTGCAGAAAATTTTTTAGAAATATCAAAGAAATTCAAGGAATTTGAAGAGAATTCGAAGAATTGAAATATTATAAATATTTCAATCGATTTCATAAGATTTTAAGAAATGTAAAGAAACAGAGAATACTGACTAGAAAACGATTTAGCTCTAAAAAATATGGAATCGACAAAAATCTGTATTTCTTGATTTTGAAGATCAGAGGAAAATGAAAAACTGGTAGCTTCGGTTGTCCAATAATATTTTTTTTCAATGTCGAGCAGAGCTCTCAGATCGTAGATGAAATTTAACCCCTCCACTTTACCGTTTTGTGGAAAAAGAAGCAATTTCCACTTCCTCCTGCTCATCAACCTCATCCTCATCCTTATTATATCTTTTTCATCCTCATCTTCCTCGTCATCTTCCTTTTCTCCTCCTTCTTCTTCACTGCATAATAAATATCATCCTCATCCTTTTTCTTCTCATAAACCTTTTCAATTATCAACCTCATTTTTCTCGCCCTTCTCATAAACCTCATCATTTTCCTCTTCTTTTTCCTTGTTCTCATCAACCTCATCCTATTCCACATATTCGCCTCATATTCTCCTCCTCCTCATCATCATCATCCTCCATCTCATAATCGCCTCATATTCCTTTTCCTCCACCTCATCGACCTAATATCCTTCTCTTCCTGCTAATCATCAACCTCTTATTCTCCTCCTCATCATACTCCATCTCATCATCGCCTCATATTCCTTTTCCTCCTACTCATCAACCTCATATTCTCCTCTTTCTCCCGATAATCAACCTCTTATCCTCCTCATCATCCTCCATCTCATCATAGCCTCATATTCATTTTCCTCCTCCTCATCAACCTCATATCCTCCTCTTTCTCCTGATCATCAACCTCTTATCCTCCTCATCATCCTCCATCTCATAATCGCGTCATATTCCTTTTTCTCCTCCTCATCATCATCCTCCAGTTCATCATCGTCTCATATTCCTTTTCCTCCTCCTCATCATTCTCCATCTCATCACCGCCTCATATTCCTTTTCCTCCTCCTCATCAACATCTTATCTTCCTCCTCCTATTCCGTCTCATCATCATCCTACATCTCATCATCGCGTTATATTTCTTTCATCCTCCTCAAAAACTTCATATCCTCGTCTTCCTTCTCCTCCTCAACCTTCTCCGCATGATAAATCTCATCCTCATCCTCTTTCTTCTCATCAAACTTATATAGGCCCTCATTATCAACCTCATTTTTCTCATTCGCTTCATAAATCTCATCATTGTCTTCTTCCTTATGAAACTCATCCTATTCCTGACCTTCGCCTCATATTCTTCCTCTTTCTCCTCATCATTCTCCTCATCTTTTTTCTCATAATATTCTTTATCATGACCTCATCTTCGTCCTCCTGTTCCTCGTTATCTTCATCCTCTCTTCATCCTCTTTCTGATCCTTCTCCTCATCATGAACTTCATCAACATCCTCTTCCACCTTACAAATCTCATCTTCAACCTCATCATCTTCCTTATTAAAATCATTATAAAACTCATTATGATTTCATAATCTTTCTGCTCTTTCTCTTCCTCCTCCTCGTCCTCCTCCTTCGCATTCTCCTCGAGCGGACGTTATATTTCTCCTTATTCTCATCATGAACTTCATTCTTCTTATCCTATTTCTCCACAGTATAAACCTCATCCATCTCCTCACCTACCCTATCTTGCTCCAACTACTTTTTCCCTTCGTCCTCTTTCTCGTCATATTTCATATCCTACTCGTCTCACTCCTCATTCTTGTCATCTTCTTCTCTTCTTCTTATCTTATCTTATCTTTATCTTGTTATCTTCTTCTTCCTCTTATTCTTCTTCTTCCTCATAATCATTAAGCTCATCCTCTTTCGAATGATCACCATATCCTCCTACCCCTTTTTCTGTTCCTCTCCATCCTCCTTATCAACCTCATCTTTCTCCTTCTCATCAACAAACTATTTTTCTCAGTAGTAATCTCATTTTTCTCATCATCCTCCATCTCATTATCACCTCATATACCTTTTCCTCCTCCTCATCAACCTCATATCCTCCTCTTCCTCCTCATCATCAACCTTATTTTTATCATTCTCATTTCTTCCTACGAATTTCTATAAGAACTTATATTTACAATTTTATAAAAATAAATTATGAAAATTTAAAAACGACCCACAAAAACCAGTTGTAGTTTTCAAATATAATTTGGAAAATTTACTAAATATAATTAAAAAATAAATATTACAAATGGCAAGAATTGTAGAATATTTAACGAACAACTTTAAAAAGTAATATACTCCAATATACTTACTCCAATATACTAGTAATATACTTGCAATATACTCCTAAATTATATTTGGAAAATTTCTTTTTTTTCCACGAAACATTAAACTGGAGGGGCTTTTCATTCACGATCTGAAAGCTCCGATGTCGAGTTTATTGTTTAATTACCTAAATACGGCACAGCATTTAATAAACGGCACGTATCGGCCATAAACTCTCTTCCGCCTCCAACGTTCTTGATAACGTTCTATCGACGCTGTTTCTTACTCACTGCTGTGCCAGCAGCCGCGTCCGAACGCACGTTTACGCCCACACAAACTTGTATGGTTTAGAACACTCAGTACTTCTATCTGTATACAATATTCCCTACATTCGTACTCAAGTGATGCCTTTTGTAAGAGCAATAGCGCAATCAGAAAAAAATCAGAAGGGAGTAAACCTCACTCAAACATTTTTCTACACCCTATCTTATTTTCCCTCTTCCTTGAGTGCTATTTTATCCAAACGATAAAAGACGCTCCTCTGCGTATTTTTCCTTTGAACTCACTAATTAAGATCGAAAAATGGCTTCCATTTTCCTTCATCGGCGATGCCTTATCGATCGCCTACGATCTTAACGATTTCTCTAACGATCTCCATCTTCGTACAAGATTTATAAAGAAAATATCACGAGCTGGCTATCCCCAAGGTATAAATTTGACACTTCTCTGCCCATGGAATTTCCCCGCTTGACAGTTTTCAAAACTAAATGAATCTAAGTATTTCGACAATAAAATCCTTCACATGGTTTTTGCTTGAATGATCTTTATGACTCGTACCTTGTTACACAAGTTTGCATAAAAGGCTTTCCTTCCAAGAAGAATTTCATTCCCCAGGAAATTGTTACCTCTACCCACGTAGTTCACGTTATAGGCAATGCAAGGCTCGTGCCCAACTCTGAGCCCATATACTTCAAGACGGTCCTGAGAGATTGGTCGATAGTTTATGGCGATAATAAAAGATATCTCCAATGTGGCAACAACAATCCGGGACAGTAGTTCAAGTCTAATTTCTTTTACGTTGCGCCTATGCTGACTGGATTCGAAGGATAGTTGAACCGAATTAGACAAATAGGTTTCTAGCTTTCCTCATCTCTGAGAAGCTGGTTTAAAGATCTTAAAGATCGGATCTTTACATTATTCCTTTTATTTTCAAAGGTACGTATCATCATCAACCTCATTTTCCTTATCCTCATAAACTTCATGATCATCCTCTTCCTTTACCTCCTTATCATCAACCTTATCTTCGTCATCTTCCTTATCCTCCATCTCATCATATTATATTCCTCTTCTTCTTTGTCCCAACCACAACCTTCTTATCATCAACCATTCCCCTTCTGCATCCTCCCCATCCCGCCATCTCCATCTCCTATCCACTCATTCACCTCGTCCTCTCTCTTCCCTCCTCCTTTTTCTCCTCTACACCTTCTTCTCATCATCGTCCTTTTACTCTTTATCAATTTCCCCTTGGTCCTCATCATCAACCTCATTGTCGCGTCGTCATCATGAACCTTCCCTTCCTGTTCCTCCTTATTATCAGCCTCATTTTCCATCCCATCATCACCTCATATTCCCCCTCTTCCTCCTCAACATTAACCTAATTTTTATCATCCTCCTCATCCTCTTCCCAACCATCTCATCCTTCTCATCATGAATTGCATCATCGACCTCTTTATCTTCATCAACTTCTACCTCGTTCTCATCATCAACCTCAACTTGCATTTCATCATCACGTCGTATCCTCCTCTTCCTCATCTTCCTTATCATCCAACTCATCATATTATATTCTGCCTCCTCTTTTGCATCATCATATTATATTCTTCCTCCACTTTTTCTTGATACTTCTTATCATCAAACACCTTTTTTTCCTCATTATCTTCCTTTCCTCCCAATACTCCCTCCTCCCACCTAACACCCCTTTCCATACCTTCATACGTCTATTTCCTTTGTATCCATCCATCCTCATCCCCTTCTCATCCTCCTCATCCACTACCTTCTCCCTCCTCATCACCTCGTCATCCTCCACCCTCCTCATTTTCCTCTTCCACACCCTTCTTCTCATCATCATGGACCTCTTTCTCTTTATCAACTTCAACCTCGTTCTCATCATCAACCACATTTATCGTGTCTTCCTCATGAATCTTCCCTTCCTCTTCCTCCTCATGATCAGCCTCATCTTACATCTCATCATTTACTCATATTCCTCCTATACCTCCTCTTCCTTATCCTCCATCTCATCATATTATATTTTCCTTCCTCTTTTTCCTCATACTTCTTATCATCAATTTCCTTATTTCCCTCATCATTGTCCTCCCCTCTCAATATCCCCTCATCTCCTACCCAAATCTCCTTTCCATTCCTTCATTGCTCCACTCCCCTTGTATCCTATCCATCCTCATCTCCTCCTCCATCACTGAGCCTCTTCATCACATCATCATCTCCCACCCTTCTCATTTTCCTCTTTCACACCATTCTTCTCATCATCGTTCCTCTTTCTCTTCATTAATTACACCTTCGTCCTCATCATTAAGCTTATTTTTCGCATCATTCTCATGAACCTTTCCTTCCTCTTCCTCCTCATCATCAGTCTCATCTTACATCTATTCATCTACTCCTCTTCCTCCTCATCATTCACCTCATTTTTATCATCCTCTATATTCTCTTCCCTTCCATCTAATCCTTCTCATCATGAATCGCATCATCGTCCTCTTTTTCCTCATCAACCTCATCTTCAAATTCATTATCAACCACATTTTTATAATCTTCCTCAGGAACCTCATCATCTTACTCTTAGTTTCCCTCGACCTCGTCAACCTCATTCTGTTTCTCAACTTCGCCTCATCATATTCCTCCGCTTCCACCCCTTACTCTTCTTCCTCTTTATCATCGGCTGCATTTTTATCATCCTACTCATCCTTGTTGTCATCATAATCTTTGTCATGAACTCATCTTCGTTCTCCTCTTCCTCGTCATCTTTATCCCTTTTTCCTGACCACTCTCCTCATCAGGAACCTCATCAACGTCCTCTTCCATCTTACCAATCTCATCTTTGTCCTCATCATCTTCTTTTTCAACCACTTTATAAACCTCATCAAGACCTCATAATCTTTCTCCTCTTCCCAGTGGGCACAAAATTTAGCGATGTCTTTACGACATCGTTACGACAGTTTTACGACGTCTTAAAGACATCATATATCCATGTCGTTAAGATATCTTTACAATATCATAAAGACGTCATAGGATTTGGCGACGTCTCTACGATATCGTTACGACATTTTTACGACATGGACATAGAATGTCTTTACGATGTCGGAAAAATGTCGTAAGGATGTCGTAAAGACGTCGCAAAATTTTGTGCCCACTGGGTTTCTCTTTCTCCTCCTACTGCTCATCTTCCTCGCATCGTCCTCATATTTCTCCTCGTTTTCAACATGAACTTCATTCTCATCATCGCCTCATATTCGTCTTCTTCCTCATCATCAACCTCATTTTTCTCATTCTCATTTTTTCCTGTGCTTTTCTACAAACGCTTATATTTACATTTTTTTAAAGAAAAACTAGGAAAATTTAGAAGCCACCCACAAAAGCCATTTGTAATTTTTCATAGAATATGGAAATTTTTCTTTAAAAAATTTAGAATTACTACCAAAAATTCTGAAAGTGCGCCATCCGTAAAGCCAGATGTATTTTTTCATAGACTTGTTTAAAAAAATTACCAATATGTGTTAATGAGGTTTTATTCTGCATAAAAAACGAACCATACACCGCTTAAATTCTTTACAAAATAGTATATCCACTTTTTTCACTCTTATTCCAGATAATAAAAAATATCTCCGATGTGACAACATCACTCCGGAACAGTAGACCAAATTTAATTTCTCTTACATTGAGCCTATACTGACCTAACTTCAGAAGATAGTTTGACCGAATTAGCGAAATAGATTTCAAGCTTTCCTGAAAGATGTCCAAGATCTCTGAGAAGCTGGTTTCAAAATCTTAAAGATCGGATCTCTGCATCATTCCTTTTATTTGCAAGGTTACGTGTCGTTGACGGTAATCGAAGATAAGGAGACTCTTTTGCGTCCTCGAAACTGTTTAGCTCTTCTCCATGGTCTCTGCGGTTTACGTCGCCGCAAGCCTTTACGGGTTATGCTGCTTGGGATCATTAATATTCTCGTGGGAGAATAAACACGTCGTAGAGAGGCTGCTTTCGCAACTTGTAAACCCTTTCTAGAAGCACGTAAAAGCGAATCGCGGTGGCTCCTGTGTGCGTAACGCAGAGGACGCGCCGATCGTCGTCGGTCGTTCGGCTCTTGACTCGATTTTTCGACCGCAGCGCAAGAGATATATCTTCTCCATTACCCTTCTCTCTTCTCCTATCCTCCAATGCCGCTCGTGCTCTCTTTCCGTTCCGATCTCATGCCTACCACCCCCTTCCACCCTACCCCAACCCCTCAATATCCATCTCTCTCGCGGCCTTCTGTCCTCGTCTCTCCTCTCTTTCCTTACCAATGGACAGGGGGACCGCGGCAGCGCGGACCCCGCCGCGGAGACAACATAAAGATTTAAGACTCCGAGATGCGCCAATAAACATGCTGTGCCCAGTCAACCCGTACTGCCCAGTCAACTACATACTGCATTCGCTTCTGTTCCATTCCGTTCTGCTTTCGGAGCTTAGAAACCCGACAACTGCACGTGCGAATGCGCTTTATTCCATTTTATTCGCACGCACCTCTTCTCTGCATGCAAAATTTTCCTATGGACAGCTAGTCCGAGCGATATTCTACCTACAGCGATGTATTTTACATTTATAAATATAAGTAGTCCATACATATGGATCATGTGATGTGCTGGGTACTACGGTGGTCCTGAGTATACATAATTTCCCGGTAATTTCAGTTTATTTTGCAGTTTTTCGTCTTCCATATCATCGGATTCCTCCTCATCGTCACCTCATGTCTCCTCATGAAGGAAAAGTATACTTTCCCTTATCATCAACTTCATCTACCTCTTTTTGCCATTCATCATTTACCACTTCCACCTCATTATCAAGTAATTAATCTCAACTTCCTCCTCATCTTTTTTTTCATCCTCCTCTTTCTCCATCCTTCCTCATCCTAATCCTCCTTTATCTCTTCCTCCTCGTTTCTTCATTTTTATTCTCCTCATCCTCCTCTTTCTCCATCCTTCCTCCTCCTAATCTTCCATTTCTCTTCCCCTTCATTTCCTCACCCTTATCCTCCTCTTCCTCGTCAGTTTCATTTTCCTTCTCTTCTTCATCCACTCTTCCTTCTCTCTTCCTCATCTCTTCCTTCCTTTCTTCATTCCTCCCTCATCATAAATCTCGTCGTCGTCCTATCCGCAATCTCATTATCCTCCTTATGATCATCTAATATCCCTTATCTTCTTCCTCTTTCTCCTCATCTTCCTTATTATCCACCTCATTTCTACCCTCGTCGACCTCATTTTCATTTTCATTTTTTACATTTTTATTCTTCTCATCCTCCCCCAGTGGGCACAAAATTTGGCGACGTCTTTACGACATCGTTACGACATTTTTACGATATCGTAAAGACATCCTATGTCCATGTCGTCAAGATGTCTTTACAATGTCGTAAAGACGTCATAGGATTTGGCGACGTTTTTACGATATCGTTACGACATTTTTACGACATGGACATAGGATGTCTTTACGGTGTCGTAAAAATGTCGTAAGGATATCGTAAAGACGTCGCCAAATTTTGTGCCCACTGGGCCTTTTTCTCCATTCTTACTCCTCCTAATATTCCTTTTTCTCTTCCCCTTCATTTTCTCACCCGTATCCTCCTCTTCCTCGTCAGTTTCGTTTCCCTCCTCTTCTTCATTGACTCTTTCTTCTGTCTTCCTCATCTCTTCCTCCCTTTCTTCATCCACCCCTCATCGTAATTCTCATCGTCGTCCTATCCTCAATCTCATTATTCTCCATATCATCAACTAATATTCCTTGTCTTCTTCCTTTTCCTCCTCATCTTCCCTATCATCCACCACATTTTTCCCCTAGTCGAACTCATTTTCATTTTCATTTTTCTCATCCTTATCCTCTTCCTCCTCATCCTTCACCGCATATGTCTCTTCCTCGCATCTTTCTAATCCTCTTCTTTCTTCTTTCTTTCTTCCACCTCTTTCTCCTTCATCTCTTCTTCATTATCCTCATCCTGATCGTTTTTCTCTTCCTCTTCTCTTCCTCTTCCTCAACATTTCCTTATTTTCCAACTATTTCTCCATATCAACCTGATCTTTGTCCAACATCATCTCATACTCCTCTTCTTCCTCTTTCTCCTCGCCGAAATCATCAATCTCATTTTCTTAATCACTTTTTTCACCCTCTTTCTCCACATCCTTTTCACATCTTTCTCTTCCTCCTCTTCCTCATATTTCTCTTCTTCCTGTTTCTCCTGGCCGAACTCATCCACCTCCTTTCTTAATCATTTTTTCATCCTTCTCATAATTTTTCCGATTCCCCTTTGTATTTCTCCTCCCCTTTGTAAACTTCCTCCTCCTCTTCTTCTTCATAATCTTTCTCTTTTCTTTTCCGCCTTTCTCCACACTCGCTCTTTTACTCATCATCAACTTCATAATCGTCCTCTACCTTTTCAACCTCATTTTTCTCATCAATCTCATCTTCCTTTTTTCCCATTCATTATTAACCTCAACTTTCCTCTCTTTCTTCTAATCCTCAACTTTCTCTTCCTCCCCATCTTCATCTTTTTGTTTCTCATCCTCAATCGGAACCTTTCATCCAAATGAATGCGTCAATCCAAATTAATCAGAATTAATCTAAACTTTCAATCC
>CAJFCP010025328.1:38305-52778 GCA_904066005.1 Synergus itoensis
AAAACGCTCGAGACAGCTGGGCCTCTCGCTCCGCGCATTACTCTTTATTTAATTTCTCGAAAACAACAAAAAATCGCAAGATGAATTTTACAGCATCGAAAGATAGAGACTTAAGCTTTATTTTGAGAAAAAAAAATGCCTTTTTTCTAAAAAAGTCAAAAATATTTTTATTTTCAAAAAAATCGGTCAAATTTTCAATTTTTTAAAAAATGGTTATAACAATTCGATAGACCAGGAAAAAAGCTATCAAAAACATGTGGGACAAAATTTTGTATATTCCATAGGAAAGGAGCTTAGTACCTTCGAAATAGCACGAAACAGCACAAAATCGAAAAAATTCGAAAAATTCCCCCTCCCCTATCTCGATCAATTTTCATCCAATCGAAAAAATCTTTTTCCTCTAAAGTTGTACCTAGTAGGACTATACTTTACCCAAGTTTGAGTTCAATCAGACAAAGTCAAATTCTGAGGGTGGTACACTTGAGGAATAATGCCCCATATTCTTGTGTATTTTGACGCACTGATTCCGAATCTGGGGTCCGATTGGCTCCAGCACGTCAAGTTTAAGGGCATTTGAAGGTCAAATCTGCAAAAAAATCGATTGAAAGAAGGTGACTAGCATTTATATGGTTTTGAGGGCCGCTGAATCCGAATCTGAAATCAGTTTTATTTCATCATGTCTGAATCAAGGTCAACTCAAGGTCAAATTTGTATAATGTCAAAAAAGTGAATTTTTGACTGCAGATTCTGAAAGATCGGAAAATTTTACGTTCAGATATGATATCCACTATTTTTCTGAAAATGATCCACTAGTACATTTCAAGGTCAAGACAGGCACACAAAAAAAAACAGTGGTCTGTACAAGAATGAGACCTTTATATTCTTATGTGTTTTGATGAGTTGATTCCGAATCCGGGGTCCGATTGGCTCCAGCACGTCAAATTTAAGGACATTTGAGGGTCAAATCGTCAAAAAAGTCGATTGAAAGAAGGTGATCAGCATTTCTATGGTTTTGAGGGCCGCTGAATCCTAATCTGGAATCAGTTTGATTCCATCATGTGTGCATGAATATCATATGAATATCTATGAATGCATCATAGAAATGCTAGTCACCTTCTTTCAATCGATTATTTTGACGATTTGACCTTTAAATGCCCTTAAACTTGACGTGCTGGAGCCAGTCAGACCCCGGATTCGGAATCAGCGCGTCAAAATACATAAGAATATATAGGTCTCGTTCTTGATACAGACTACTTTTTTTTTTGTGTGCCTGTGTAATTTGAGTCGAATTGACCATTTTTCCATGATTAGACCTTGAAATGACCTTCAACCTGATTACACACCCAGGTAGCAGAGCGTTAGAGTCCACATTCTCTGCATGTGATGCAGTCAAAGTATTTTAGTTTCAATAACTCAATAGTAATACAATCAGATGCTGAAGAAATACGGAGGAAATTTTAAGAACTCTATGATTGTAGAATGATCGCACAATCAAGAGGGTGCATCATATTGCGCAATAATTGTCCATTGTTCCGGACGTATCTTGAATCACTTCTGGCACCATTCCTCGCTAATACATGAGTTGCTTAAAATATATCAAAGTTCGTGTTATAATCTAACAAGTTTATTTGCAGTTACGATTGTGCGTTTTATGCACAACCGGATGCTCTTCTAACTTAGTATCGTGGATGCAGTAAATATTGATGAAACATTGCATTATTTGCTTTTCACGCGTTCAAATATGTATGATATGAACAATATCGCACCAACAAGGGAGCGCGTCACTTTGCCCTCACCTTTTTGAATGAAACTTACAGGATCGAAAGTTCCTTATAAATAAATAATAATGCTGGAGTGAGAGAACCCACTTTGCAGATTAAGCGGAGAAATTTAACTTTGAAAATTGAGATTTTACGCAGAACGAATAATATAAATAATATAAATAATTATTATTATTATTATTTTATATTATATTTTATGTTATTTAATAATATTTAATAATTTAATAGTTATTTATTTAATTTATTAAAATAATTATTTAATTAATTATTTCAAATAATTAATATTAATAAAAATTATACGAAAAGTATACCTATATTATTACCATTATTCGAAAACTGACTCGGTTATAATGGTACTATGATGGTGCTACCATCCACAATTCCTAATACTGAAAATACTAATCTGATGGTGCTATGATGCATTAATCTTAACATAGCCTTGACGATATTTCACGTTATACTCATAATGGCGGTATGATTCAGTAAAATTTTTTCGGTTCCGAACTCTGCATCTGATAGTACAATTTTGGATGCCTGTTTGACAAATCCTATATTAACAATGCAGAGAATGCAGAACTATACTATCATCCGGACGCAGCTTGTATGATTCATGGCACAATCAGACTAAATCCAATTTACTCAAAATTGTAGTATGGTGGCTTAATTTTGCTACCTGGGGCAGGCATACAAAAAAAACAAAGGTCCTGTTCCCGAAACCAGACTAGCATATCTTTATATTTTTGGGGTCGCTGAATCCAAATCCGGTGTCCGTTTGTCTCCATCGGGTCAGGTTGAAGGTCATTTCAACGTAAAATCCTGGAAAAATGGTCAAATCGATTCAAATTATTATTCCTATATATTTTTGGGGTCGTTGAATCTAAATCCGATGTCCGTTTTATCCGACAAGGTCAAATTGAAGGTCATTTCAAGGTTAAATGTGTTTATTCTGCTAAAAGTGAAATTTTGACTGCAGATTCTGAAAGAACGGGAAATTTTACGTCTAGATATGCATCCAACTTTTTTTAACATTTAACATTTTTTTTAACATTTAACCTTCAAAATGACCTTCAATTTGACCTTTTTGGAACAAACGGATATCGGATTTGGATTCAACAACCTCAAAAATATATAGAAATATTAATTTGAATCAATTTGACTATTTTTTTGTCGATTTGACCTTCAAATGTCCTTAAATTTGACGTGATGAAGCAAAACGGACTCCGGATTCGGATTCAGTGCGTCAAATTACATACGAATATATAGGTCCGGTTCTTGATACCGGGCACATTTTTTTTTGTGTGCCTGTGTTATTAAATGGAATACAATAGAATCTAACAAAATTTAATGGAATTGGGGGGAATCCATTAAAATTGAATGAGATATAATGAAATTGAAACGAATTGAACAGAATTCAATGGAATTCAATGGTATTTACTCGAATATAATTAATGAAATAGAATATAAAATGGAATCTATTGCAATTATCATGTCTGAAAAAATTTAATTGAATCTGACGAATTTCAATAAAATGTAGAATGAAATAAATGGAATTAAATGCGGAATTAAATAGAACTCAGTGGAATTTGAAGAAATTAAATGAAACCCTGGCGAAAGTTACGAATTGAAATTTATTCAAAACTAGGGGTGCCATTGTGAGCACATTCTCATCACACTTCGCGCGCTTGCATTCGCTTACCAACCTTCATCGCTGCTAAATACTTTTATTTAAATTACTTTATTTTCAAATGAAGAAGAAAACTAATTTACTTAAGGTTCTATCGACCTTAAGGAATACATTCTCATCAGTGCACATGCGCTTCGCGTTCGGTATTTAAACCTTCTTTAAAAATATAAAATTCGAATTTTTTACCAAATAACGTGTATCTCACGTTATTTGGCTTAAAATTTGAAATTTGAAATTTTTAAAGAAAATTCAAAAAGTGGTTATACCAGTCTTGTAGGGCGTTCAAAAAGGAACATTTTTTATCTCTTAACTTTTTTTCATAGCGTGTGTTATTTAGCTTAAAATTTTAATTTTCTTTACTTTTTTTAAATTTCGAAATGTTATAAATCTGAAAATTTTTGTTTTATCGAAAAAAGTCATAATGATAAATTGTTCGACTATTTAAGTACTACGAATATCCTTAAACAGAATTTGTAAATTAAAAAAAAATTTTTTTTTTTTAATTTTAAAAATGATCCAAATTTTTTAATTTTTATCCAAAATGGCTGGCTAACGAACTTGACCTTCATTTTAAGATACTAAAAGAGTATACCAAAGGCCAATCAAATTGGTCAATTCTTTCGAAAGTTATCGTGCTCACAAAAAAAATCTACAGACAGACAGACAGACAGACAGACAGACAGACATACAGACACATTGGTAAAAACATGTTTTTCGGGTTCAGAGGGTCACAAAACGTCGACATTTGACAAAAAATGGGGGGGTCAAATTTTACACAAAACTAATACATTCTCTGATGAGAATGTAATAAATCCAAAATTTTCCGAATCATTTAGGAATTTGTATCCGAACCAAACTGTTTCATTCCAATCTCATCCGAAGAAATTTTTGAATACGTATGAATCCGGTCAATCAAAATTAATCAAAATTAATCCGAACTTTCAATCCGAATAAATCCGGTGACGCCGAATAAACCCGTTCTATCCGAATCAATCCGATTGACTCTGAAAAATTCAGATTCACTGGATTTATTCGGATTGAGAGTTCGAATTAATTTTGCGATTGCCCGGAATCATTCGCATTTAAAGTTCGTATTAATCCTGATTGATCAGATTCATTCGGATTGAAAGTTCGAATTAATTTTAAATGGTCCTCGGATTAATTCGGATTGAAAACTTCCTTCGGATTAGATCGGAAGAAACTGTTTTGTTCGGATACAAATTTCGAAATGATTCGGAAAATTTCGGATTGGTTCGGAATGAATTCAATGCAATTGGGAGGAATCCATTAAAAATAAATGAGATATAATGGAATTGAATCGAATTCAATAGAATCCAATGGAATTTACTCGAATATAACTGAATTAATTGAAATATTAAACTTAATTTACTGGTATTCAATCTTGTTTAGGGAAATTCCATTGAATTTTACGGATTTCAATTAATTATTCAATGAAATACAATAGAATTTTAAAAAATTTAATAGAATTGAAGGGTATCCGAAAGAATTCATTGTAATATAATTGTATTGGAATCGAATTGAATGAAATCCAATGTAATCCACAGAAATTTAATAGAATCCATTAAAATTTGGTGGAATTTAGTGGAATTCAATGGACTTGAATGAAATTTATTCGAATATAATTGAATTGAGCGGAATATTAATTCTTATCTGTTGAAATTGATTGAAATTCAGTGAAGTTAAATGTACCACGAAAATTAAATGGAATTCATTAGAATTTAGTGGAATTGAACGGAATTCATTGGAATTTACTCGACCATAATTGAATTGAATGGAGTATTAAATGAAGCATACTGGAATTCAATCATATGTAGGCAAATTGAATTAAATTTAGTGGATTTCAATTAAGTATTTAATGAAATACAACAAAACCTAAGAAAATTCAATAGAATTCAGGGCAATCCAATAAAATTGCATGGAATATAATGGAATTGAATGTAATATAATGCAATGCTAAGGAAATTAATAGAATTCACTAAAATTTAGTGGATTTCAATGATATCCACAGTAATTAAATGGATTCGAATGGAATTTAATGAAAAAACCATTGTCAGAAAATAAAAATAACATTAACATTAATCTAACATAAAGTTAGAAGCTTATAATAAAATTATTTCTACTTTCTGAATCTTCAGCGCCAGGTTGTATATCAGCGAATTTATTTGTTTCACTTGCTAAGGGTCACTCTGTAATATATTTACAAATATATAAATTAATTGTTACCAACCACTTACATACTAAATAAATCCTAAAATCAATCTGTAATTAAAAAAATACCTTTAGATAATCTGTATCTGTATTAAATACAATAAATTTTCGCTACAAAAATTTGTAAATACCTTATTTGTACAACTTGATCCTTCATTAAATAAAATAAACCTCAAATGACAAGTATATAAAAATCAAATAAACTCCTTTATCACTAAATATATATATATATATATATATATATATATATATATATATATATATATATATATAAATTGCACTTTGTGACTATGTACTTACTGTTATTTAAAAATTATTCTCTCTTAAATATACTTTCTCTTAAGTACATAAATCTCAAAAGAATACTCTTTGCCGATCAAAAAACAATATTCCGTTACCGACGAAGTTTCGTAGTTGACGGAAACTTTACAATTAATGTCTAATCTCAAGACCAGACTAAATTCATAAAATTATTATTGTATCTTTAGAGATGTGTTTAGAGGCTTAGGATGATGAGGGCGTTGGTTTGTCGATGGAGACCAAGTAGCCCTTGGATGAAAGAACGCCACGACACCTTAGGTGGATTTGGTAACGAGCCACCCAGTGCAAATTGCTGTCAACACCAAAAATGTCAGTCACCGACTCCTTTGATAAGATTTCTGTGAACATATAAAAAGTCATGATTTTTTTTCTCACTTTTAAGAAAAAGAGACATCTACATACAAAACTTAACGAATCAAAGAACTATAACACTGTACAATCTTTTTCAAAATATTTGAAATTAAATATTTTGAAAAATTATCAACGGATTTAGGTTTTCTTTTTCTTGTTTTGTTGGGAAAAATAATTCCCACAAGTTATGTTATTTTCAAGGGATTTAATTTGAATTCAGGATACTTTAGGTGATTTTAAAAAATCTAAAGGGATTAAAATCCCTATTTAAATAGGGATTTCAAAATATTAAAAAAGATTTTTAGAGATTTTAAATGATTTAAAGTTAGGGATTGCAGGGGATTTCAATAGATTTTAAGCGATGTTAAGTTATTCAAGAAATAGTGATTTTAGTGTATTTCAGGTTCAGAAGGAAACTATTTAGAAAAAAGGAGCCTTATACTGATACATATATTACGTTGTTAATTAATAAATAAATTCGAACCGAACATATTTGCAAACATTCTAGTGAATGTTTAAAGTAATTATGATATAATTCAACATTTTTTTATAATTTTTTATGCTATGTTTCTGACAGGATATATTTTATATCAAACTGAATGAATCTAAAGTTCATAATGTTAACGAAAAACGAAAAATAATTTTTTTTCAAACGTACGAAATCTGATATTTTATGACAGAAAATAGTTGCCTATAACAGTAAGAACTGCTTGAAGCAGTTTCAACCCCTCAGCGCATGTCCCCTAAATATTTTTAAAATTCACAGAAATCACCCTTATTAAAAAAATACGCCAGATTTTTGCTGATAATGTTTTCAATTGTTGCCAAAAAGGCACAAAAAAAGTTTCATCCCCATGTCTCATTTGTTACTCACCCCACTCACCCCTACATATTTTAAAAATTCATAAAATGAGCCCAATTAAAAAAATATGCCGTAATTTTTAATTTAAAATAGTATCAGAAAAAATCTGGCATATTTTTTAATTAGGGTGATTTTATTGAATTTTTCAATATATTTAGTTGTGACTAGGGTGAGTTCCACATGCGCTGAGGGAATGAAACTGATTTAGGCAGTTCTTAAGATTTTGTATGCAACTATATTTTCTGTCATAAAATATCATATTTCTTAAATTTGAAAAAAAAAATACTTTTCAGAATATTTGGGAGCTGATTTTGGAGGTCAAGATTTTTTTTAGCGGTATCTCAGGATATCTAGCGCCCAATTAAGATAAGATAATCATTGAGTTCCATATTGGACAGTACTTAAAGCTTTAAAGTCCCTTACAGTGGATACTACTGTCCCAACTTAAATCACTATTTCTTAAATAACTGATAACTGTGATAACTGTTATTTTAAACACTGAGAAAACTGTTTGGTTCGGACAACAAAACTTTTTGTTGCTATAGAAGCAACAAAAATTGTTTGGTTGTGCCAACCAAATCTAGTTTCTTTCAACAAACCTTTTGTTGAACCAAGAAAATTCATTTATACCAACAAAATTTCGGTTTTGATTGAATTAAAAAAAACTTTGGTTGGTTCAACAAAAATTCGGTTGGCACAACCAAAAATTTTTGTTCCTTCTATAGCAACAAAAAGTTTTATTGTCCAAATCAAACAGTTTTCTTAGTATACTTACGACACGGATCACTGTGAGTAAGCAACTGTATATCATTTTCTTTGGAAAATTCTTGCAAAGCAGGTGGAACAACACAGCACGTCGCCAAATTGATCTGTATAATATTTGGCTTGACCTAAAATAATACAAAAAATATTTCAGTTTCGTTTCTACTTCTATATTCTATTTTTAACATGTTTTTAAATAATGAAAATTCTTTACATTTACTGCTTTGAAGAACTGTATGAAAACATCTGTCTCTACATCGCTGAGACCCACGCTCAAAATTTTTCCGACTTTTTTGTACTCCTCGATAACACTCCATAAAGACTGCAAAGATGTCAGAATATCATCTCCACCCTCAGCTTTTTTGTAAGCAATCACCAAAGACTCTATTGCGTCTGTATGCAGAACTCTAAAAACTGAAAGAAAAAAAAAATATTATGGAGTACTTTTAAAAATTAAACTAAAATCTTTAAAAATCTGTGAAATCTTTTAAATCTCTTTAAATCCTTTTAATACTACGAACTAAAATTTTATTTTAAAAAGTTTTAATCTTAAAATTTTTAAAATATCTTTTGAAGTCCTTTCAAAAATTAAACGAAATCCTTTAAAATTCATAGAAATCTTATGGTATTCCTTAAAGTATAACAAAAACTTTTTCAATTCATTAAAAAAATTTTTTGAATCTTTTAATCCACGAAAACCTTAAAATTCCTTTTAAGAAAACTTTTCGCATCCCACAAAATTAATTTAATAAATTGCTGGATTTTTTATAATTCCACAAAATCATCTAAAATTCCTAAAAATCTTTTGGAGTCTATCAAAAAATTTTACAAAATCCTTTAAAATCTATTACAATCCTTTTAATTATGCAATAACCTTCAAAATTACTAAAATAAACTTTTAAAATCTAAAAATTCCTTAAAATTCCTTAAAATGAATTAAAAATGAATTTTAAGTGATTTAGGGGGACCCGTTAGTCTGAGAGGTCGAAAAAAGAGCAATTTTTTAGAAATTTTTTTTTGAAGTCAGATTTATTTATCATGCTAAAAGTATTTGTCCATTCGATTACTATATGTTTGAACCACTTTCAGTAATTTTTTAAATTAAAAATAATGTAAAATAAAGAAGTTACGTCGTATCTCCGAGAGGTCCAAAAAAAGGGCATTTTCGGTGGCCAAAACTGGTCAAATCTGTATCATGTAAAATCAAAAAATCAAATGGCATTCTTTAGTAAAGATGTGTAGGGAGTGAATGAACGAAGGCTTTTTTTATTTTTTTCAAAATGACGGACTTTTGAACAAAAAAATTCATTTTTTGCTGAAAAAACGCCCGTTTTTCACCTCAAAAAAAAAAATTCTGTTTAAAAAAGTCCTTCCGTTCATTCCCTAGATAATTATGTTTTAAATACCTGATAAAAATTTTGTAACAATCGGATAAGCCGTTGAGGCGCTGTATTGGCCATCGATTTAAAAAACTTATTTCGAGAAAAACGCGTTTAAGGGGTTAGTCAAGTTTTCGAAGTTCATACATGCAATATCTAAAGAACGGTTTATCTGATCGTAACCAAATTTTTACCAGTTATTCTCAACATAAATATCTTATGTTTAGACCGTTTATATTTTGATTTAGTCCATTATATTTTTTGCGCATAATAATTGAAAACTTTAAACGCGTTTTTCTCAAAACAATGTTTTTCGTGCGGTGATCAAGATATCTAAAGAACGGCTTATCCGATCGCTAACAAATTTTAACCAGTTATTTATAGCACTGAATTGTTGTCCTTGATCGAAGGATTTTTGATTTTGTCAATTATTTTGTTTTTTTTTATAGCGAAAAAAAACGTTTTTTTTAGGCAAAAAACAAAATCGTGTTTAAACGTGCGCCATTTTGTCGAAAATCAAAATATCGCTGAATGCTTCGATTAAAGACAAGAGTAAGTGTTCCTTTAGCTATTGACACTCGAATTTTTTATTTCAGATGATCCTGTCATGAGGAGTATTGATCACCGCGCAACGCCTTTTTTTTTAGACTTCTGGGAAATGTACTATAACTCGCTTATTTAAAGATATTTTATGAAAAAAAAATTACTGTGACTCCACTAAATATATAGTATTCGAATGCCACAACATTTGTTTCAATGTAAATAAACCTGTCCTTGAAAAAAATAGTAAAAATTGCCATTTGTTGGGTGCCAGAAACTTGACTAACCCCTTAAAGTTTTATACCTCCGTCAAACCGCCTTATATCTACTTCGCTTCAAATGGTTATATCTTCGTTAATAATTCTTACATCTTTATAAAATTTGGAGAGAATATTTTTGAAACTATATTCTTTCAGAAAATGCAATAAAAAATCGATTTTTGGGTCCCCTTAAGAAATTTCAAGAGAAACTCTGAAAGAAAAGAGTTTAATTTTATCTTACAAGGTAAATTTATTTAAAATACCTTCTTCCAAAGCCTGTTTCAAAACTTCTGCTTTGGCTGTTGAAATAAAAACCTTAACAGTAATTTTTAACTCCTTTCTGTCCACATCTTCCGTTTCCGTATCGGCTTTTCCATTGATCTGAAAAAATTGTTTACGATGAATATATATTTTTGTAATTCGCGTAAACAATATTAAAAATGTTTCTTTCTCTACTCACAGTCGTTGAATTGATTTCGTTCGGATTATTGTCTCGTAAAATTATTTTCAGTGTTTCAATCAGCTGTAAAAAAAAGGATTATATATTAAAAATTATTTCTTAAATTATTTCAATAGCAATTTTTAATAACTTTATACCATAATTTATATCATTATGATTTGCTTATAATTTTTTCTTTACTCATTAGGAAATTATAGGACAGTAAATATAACAATAAATATTATTAAGATATTGATGATTTTTCTATCATTATTTTCCCTTAATCATGAAAGATTTATAGGAAAATAATTATAGGAGTAAATAAAACCTTTTAACAGTGAAATCTCAGGGACCCAAAAAAGAGTATACTTTTCTCGCAATTATAAGAAAATCATTATGGAAGAAAAATATAGGAAAATATTAATAGGAAAATCAGTATAGAAAGAAATATAGGCCAATCACTATAAAAAAGAACTGTAGAAAAGTCGTTAAAAATTTTTTAGGAAATTAGTATTTATTCCTATACTTTTCTAGCAATTAAGGAAGAACATGCGCCAGGTAAAATCCAAGATTTTTGAATGTCCTTGAAATATGTTAAAGTTATATTAATTCCGCGTCATTTAGAATTTTTTTAGAATTTTTTACCGCTTGGTATAAAAAATATAAGCTTTTACATTAACATTGTGTCTTATGGAACTAACATAGCAGAATCAAATAAACTGGAGAGTTCTCTTAGAAAATTGCGCTCAAACACTCAGAAAACTGTTTTTATTAAAGAATGAACCTTACTTGTCTCGGCAAAAATAAAAAATTGGTATCTACCCGGGTTCAATTTTTTATAAATTAACTTTGAAGCTGAAAAAATCAGCTGTCAACAAATAAAACGAATAAAACCAGGGGTATGCAACAGCCCGTATTTCACGATTCTAACTTGACCCCGTTAGTGTCCGGAGTTGCATTCAGGGGATGGACCATGATGGACACTCAATGCTTTCTAAATGGTCGGTTAAAGGCGCCATCTCTGGAACCCACAGAACCCTAAGATAAGATAATGATGACGTCACGTCACATCTAGATACTTTGAAGGTATTGGAGGTTATCTGTGCGTTATTAATGAAAATGCCACATAATAAACACACTTTGATGGAAAACAGCAATGAAAACAAATAGAAATATTTCTATTTGTTTTTTCATTGCTGTCTTCCATGAAAGTGTGGTTATTATGTGTCATTTTCATTAAAAACGCACAGATAACCTCAAAGCATATCAACCGTCAAGTCGAAAACAACAAAGTGTAACAAACATGGCGGTTCGCGCGTTGTTGTGTTTGAGATGGGTTTGCGGGGTGTGTGCAGGGGAAGAAAATCAGCGCCATCTCTGGAACCCACACTCGGGATCAGATTTCTGACACATCAAGTTCACCATTGTGAATCGCCAGCCCCTGGTTGCATTCTTCAGTTAGTTCGCCGGAGGGACGCTGACTGTACCATCACTGTAGGGAATAGCCACACAGTGACTATATTCTCCCTAACACTACTCATGGGCGGATCCAGGGGGGGGCACGGCTTCTTGGCCCCCCCCAAAAGCCCAGATTTGAAATTTTCACGCAGCTTATAAATACAAAAACTTGGTGGAGGGGGAAGAGTAATTATTTCGTGGCCCCCCCCAAAGCCCTTGTCTGGATCCGCCCCTGACACTACTATCATCGTCATAGCATGGCTCAGCGGTTGTGTGCTGCGCTGAGAAGCTAGGCGATCCGGGTTCGATTCCCGGCCAAGGAAATATCTCTCCTTGTGTCTAAGGCAGGGTCCGTCCACATTGCCTTACTGATGAGTCCAGTGGGCGGACCCGGGACGAAACATAGAAGAGCAAACATATAGATGGCTGAATGCCATCTCTCGTAGTGAAATACTTATTTCCTACATCACTCCCTGTTTTTCTGTTGTGTATATGGGACAGGTTACGATTTTTAATTATTTTATAAATAATAAAGAGTGCTAACTGTGTAAAAAAGGTGAAAAAGTGATGTGTACGGTAAATAAATATAATTAAAGTTATATTAAATTATATTCTGATGCTCGACTAATTAATTCAATAAACTTGTTCATCCTAACTCTGGCTGTTTTTAACATTATAAAAAAAGTTAAACAATTGCTCAGTAAATATTGTGCATCAAAAAACGTATTTGAGTGTATTCTTAATGAATTATCGACTAGTATTGTGTTTAATTTTCCTTGTGCTGAACTGCTGAACATAGCAAAGAAATTTTGGCCCATATCATTCAAAGATATTTGTTGACACGAATGAGGCAGTATGCTAAAGACGATCTTGCTAGTGAAAGAAAAGAAAACAGACACAAGAAAAAACTCGCAAAAAGCTAATTTTAAAATATATATGAAATATATTTAATATTTCATCGTAAAATAAATATATTTTTCTGCTATAACATAATCATTATTCCTTGCATATGACTCTTATTTCACTATTTTTATTTATTTGTATTAATTATTTAAAAACTGTAAATTTATAACCAGCTTATTTTATATTCTTTAATTATTAATATTGTAAGCAATAAAATGTCAGAGATTTCAAACAACCAACAGTTAATTTTGCCAAAACAAAAATGAATAAAAATGCATAGAGATATATAGAAAATTGAATATTTAAAAAAAAATGATTATTCAATGCAATAAAGAAAGCAAAAAATTTCAATATTGAATAGTTAAATATTTCAAAATATTCGAAATATTTCGAAATGTCAATATTGAATAGTTGAATATTTCGAAATAGTTTTCATACTAAATTAATGTGAAAAGAAAGAAAAAACTTAATTGGAAATATTCAACTAATGTTAGTATTCAATGTCTGATGTATTTCATTAATTTATAGCATTGTATAATCATATTTTTTCAATTTTTATATTCAATTCTTTACATATCAACATGCATTTTTAGGGAGTGATGGTACAGTCAGCGCCCCTCCGGCGAACTAACTGAAGAATGCAACTTCGGACGAAAGCAACTTTCGGACAAGTAAAATGATCATTATTTATAAACAATCATTGGAAAGTAGTATGCATAGTGACACTTTTACTGTCATATCTTATTTCTTTTTCCTTAACTTTAGCTCGATTACAAATTCGTAATCGGAACATTAAAAATCTACAATAGCAAATCTATACAAATATACAAATCTGTGTCTTAACTCTCTCTTGAGGATCTCTAAGGTTTCCAATGAAATACTACAGCTGACTACTATGAAGTCAACATTCTGACTGATTTCCGCTACATTGCCACGTTTTTTCGCATTTTTTTCCAATTTTATAATTTATAAAATAACCAATAATATTAGGTTTTCGGGCAAGAAACATAAATAACTGTTATTAAGAAGCACAATCTATATCAAAACAACAATTTACGTATTAAGGGCGATGGAATTTGAAAGTAAAAATTTGATCGATGCTAAAGGCAAAAGAGGGAAAATTTAGAGTTTTTTTATAGCAGAAAAGGAAGGAACAAATGAATAAAGGGCGCTTACCCACCAGTTTTTCGAAAAATCACTTTTTTAGTCCCAAAAGAGCGTGAGATTATAACATAACAAAAACGGCGGACATTTTAACTTCCATGATGGAAGAAACGAAATATTGACAGCTGCGAGGTGACTGATAGTCACTGAGCGGCATGAAGGCTCAAGCCATTGTCGTCATTTCTATGAAGGCTCTACATTTGAAAAGGATGATCGTAGTAATCTTTTATCAGTTCATTTTCATCATATTTATTATATGAAAAAATGAATCACTACTTTTAGTGACAATTATACAATATAAACATATTGTATAATTGTCACTAAAAGTAGTGATTCATTT
>CAJFCP010025337.1:0-12241 GCA_904066005.1 Synergus itoensis
ATTTATTTATTTATTTTATCGCTTAATTTTCAGTGCACCCCAACAGTCTATCCAGCCGAGCCTTTCGATGCAAATGCGGATGCTGGCACCTTAAGAAAGGCTATGAAAGGTTTTGGCACCGATGAAAAAGCCATAATCGACGTCCTGACCAAACGCGGAATCGTTCAACGACTTGAAATTGCTGAAGCCTACAAAACTCTCTATGGAAAAGACCTCGTCAACGATTTGAAGAGTGAATTAACTGGTAAACTAGAAGATGTCATTGTCGCCTTAATGACTCCACTGCCTCATTTTTACGCCAAAGAATTACACGATGCTGTATCTGGACTTGGAACTGACGAGGAAGCTATCGTCGAAATTCTCTGTACCCTCAGCAATTACGGAATTCGAACCATCGCTTCCTTCTATGAAAGTCGTGAGTTAAAAAAGTTTCCTTTATTTTCTTTTATTATACATATTAATATTTACTTAAATTACTTAAAATCCTATGAAAACCATTCCAAACTTTTAAATCCCTTAAGAAATTTTTTAATCCCTGTCTAAATTCCTAGGATTTCTTAAGAAGTTATTGTAATCTCTTTCTACCTTTTAAAATCCCTTGAAATTCCTCATTTCAATTTTTTAAATCCTTCGAAATCCTTTAAAATGCCACGAAGTTTCTTGAAATCCTGTAAAATTATTCAGTATTTCTCAAAATTCTCTCAAATCCGAATTTTTTTCGAATCCTTTTAAATCTCTAAAATTCTTTGAAATATTTATACCTGTCCCTAAAAATTCTCGCAAATTTTCGAAATCTTTAAAATCGCATAATTCAATTTTCTATCGCACATATTTCGCAAAATAGTTTCTAACGATTCGTTACACAATTTCAAAATTTTCGACATAAAAAATATTTTCCTTATTGAATTAAAAACCTAATCAAAATTTTGTAGTAAATTTCAACTTTTCTATTATTACCTACATAATTCTTTTTCAAAATGTATCCATTTATTATTTAAATTACCTAATAGTCTTAAAAAGAATTTTTATAACTTTGTATTTTTAAAAGGTGATTCACAATAAATAAAGAATGCAGCTGGGGGATTAAAGATAATTGAATCGAATGAACCTTTGACACTTTCGTGATTCATAATACACTCACTTGATTTTAGAAAACACTATTTATCCAGAAGGAGAATTTATTACTTTCAAAAAAGTAAATAAAACTAAAAGGCTTAAAAGTTAAAACAATTTTTAAAAATTAAAAAAAAAAATTTAAATAAAAAAATTAACTTTTAAATGAGAAAGACCAAATTAAAATTTCCCAGTCCTAATCTTGGTATAAAATTAATTTAAAAATTGAACGTCATCAAAGAAGGAAAACAATTGTAAAAAGTGAGTAAAAGTTAAGTTTGTTCTGCCTATCTAATCCAGAGAATGCATATCATCATGACGGTATCAGAGTTTTTTAAGGAGAATGTGAGTCAGAGCAATTCCTACTCCTTTTGAATCGCAAGGTCTTATTTCTCGTCCGAACTAGTAAACTTGTGTTCGTACTTCGTAGATCTGTAGATGAAATGAAAAGAAGGACAGACTGTAAAATGAGTGGGCTTCTATATTTATATGAATGCCTAGCAAAGGTGATGTCATCACTTTTACGAAATAAAGACTCACTTGATGACACGTTAGCGCTGTACCTGTTGCATACGAAGAATTTCCTTTTCATTCACACTGTAATTTAAACAAATTTATTTGCATTACAACGTGACGATTCTTTGCAGATGAATGTAAATAATTGTCTTTGACAAAGTGGCATTTAAGATCTTATCGATCTAATTGTAAGAATCAGGTTCTATATTCTTAGGAACACTACTTTTGAGAAAAAATAATTTTTTTATAATTTATAATTTAATTTTGAGAATTTAAAATTTAAAATCTATTTTTAATTTATGATTACAGTATACGGAAAAACTCTTGAAAGCGATCTCAAAGGTGACACTTCCGGCCACTTTAAACGCCTTTTGGTTTCTTTGACACAAGCAAATCGCGATGAAAACCAGGGAATCGATCACGATCAAGCGACTGAAGATGCACAAGCCCTTTTCGATGCAGGTAAAAACTAAAAATTTTTACAAAATAAAATTTGAATAAAATTGAAATTAAAAAATTCAATTACTTACGTATTCAATTTCAACTTTTTCAGGTGAGAAGCAATGGGGAACTGACGAATCCCAATTCAACGCAATTTTAGTTTCTCGCAGTTACCAACAGCTTCGACAAACTTTTATTGAGTATGAAAAAATCTCTGGTCACGATATCGAAGTCGCAATCAAGAAAGAATTCTCCGGAAGTATCGAAAAAGGCCTTCTCGGAATCGGTAAGCAACTAAAATCAAACGAATCAAAATTATTAATAAATTTGGATTAAATTGTTAATTTTATTTTATCGGGCTCAAGTTCAAAGCTAAAAATGAAATTTCTCCATTTTACTCAAGAAATATTAGAAATAGATATTTTATCGCTTTGTAGACATACTTGATTTGAAAATACATACAAGTGTGGCTACAGAGCTAAAAGATATTTAATTTTAATACTTTTTGCACAAAATAAATAATTCGAAATATTCTTAAAATTCAATCTTTCAATTTTACAAAAAAAAAAAGTACTAAAATTAATCATTTTTTTTCACTCTGTACCCATAGTTATATTTAAAAAATGAGTAGCACTACAGAGCTATTATTTTTAATTGCAATAGCGAATTTAAAAATTTTTAACTTTTCAATCTGAATAAAGTCTGTAAATTTTCTTAGATCTTTTAATCTCAATTTTAATTTAAAAAATCTAATTTCCAAACCCCTTTTTCCAGTAAAATGCGTCAAATCCAAAATCGGTTTCTTCGCGGAGAGACTTTACGCAAGCATGCATGGAATTGGAACCAAGGACCGCACCCTAATCAGAATCATCGTTTCGCGTAGCGAAATCGATCTTGGGGACATCAAAAAAGCCTTTGAACAACGCTATGGAAAATCGCTTGAAAGTTTCATCGCCGTAAGTTTTTATTATCTCCTCCATTTCCTCTCCCAGAATTTGTTAAATTGATACAGAAAATTGGCACTTGGACTCCAGACCAATAAATATAGAGAATCAAATTGAAGGATTTTCTGTTTGTAGAGATTCTATTTCTGAATTAAGTTTATTTTTTCTTGGATTCTCCCAATAAATATAGTCGCAAATTTCATTTAATTTAAGATAGCTTTTTTCATAATTACTCGAAGGCTTTTTAAAAAAACTTTATTTTAAATTTTATAATATTTTTTTCTACTTTTAAGACATCTTCTAAAATTAGTTTGAATCTCGCACAAAATGAGAAAATTCCTTTTATTTGTTTCAGGGCGATACATCCGGCGATTATAAGAGAGCGCTTCTCTCCCTCGTTTCAACCTAAATTTTTCAAATTATTTTTCTCCACGTCGCTCGCTTCGTTGGTGCACTGCCTAAAAATCTAACGAATCTCTATTGAATCTCTGATTTTTCTACACGAAATCGAATCAAAAAATAACGAGCTGACGACCAGAACTCAAAATCTCAACTTTCCCAAAATACCGAACGTATTTGGTATTTTGAAAATACTACAAGACAGAAAATGCATTTATTTTGAAAAAAAAAAAATCAGGCTTTGGCCGCTTCTCATTCTTAGATACAAGTGCACACAACTTTAATGTTCAATTCGTAATACTTACCAAGTTTAGTGTTCATCTGCGCTCTTTAATGTTCCTCAATATTGTATTTTATTTACGAACAATGTATTGAGTTATGAATCTTGGAATCTGAAAGATTCTGTATCTTCCTATGTTTAGATTTAAATTTTTGAGAAAAGTATCCCTTGTTTAACAAAGTTTATCTCATTGAAGAAACTAAAATCTGCAATTGTTGCTCTCTATACCGAGAGAATCAGGTGCTTTAAAATCGTGTTTTTCTCTCAAAGAATATAATGTTCTTCAATAAGCTTGGAGTTGGCTCTAAACTATATTATACTCACATTTGTACATAATTATATATTACTATTTTTTTATGCGAGCTTTGCTATTACTGAAAACTTTTCAGATTATACATCTATTTTTTATGGAAAGCGAAATTGTATTATTTATTGATAATCGGTTGTTTTGCACAGAAACCACAAAAACGAAATTTTTACGTGTCATTTTTGCAATTGTTAACACAAATAAAAGCTCTTAATGTAAACTAATGAGACTTATTTATTATTTGCAATTATTAAATATTTATTTTCCAGAATTTTAAATATTGTTCTTTAAGTTGATTTCCTTGTTTTCCGTTTGCCAAATTCTGGATCGATTGTGAAATTCATTATACATTTTTAAGTTTCCTTACTTTTCGTTTTTATTTTGGTTTTAAATCTTTGTCTTTTCAGGACGACGTCTCTGGAGATTACAAACGCACTTTAGTTTCGCTTGTAATGGGATAAATGCGAAACAAAATTAGCAGCAGAGTGACATTTAACATCGCAGAAATTTTTTATAAATTTATAAATTTGTACTCCCAACGGAAATTTAAATCATTGAATCAATTTGTATATATTAATTCACTGTTTCATTATAAAGTTACATATGTACTGTTAAATATATCAAGTTTAAAAATAACTCACTTCTTAGTTGGAAATCATTTGCCTTCTAAATAATCTTCGATTCCGTTTGTTGTAATCTGAAAATTATTTAAAAAATCATTAGTTTTTTTTTTAATGAATTGGTTTTAAAGAGACATTAAAATTAATTGCAGGGATCACAGCCGGTCCTCTATTTCCTCTATTTTCTCTATTTTGAAAATTTTCCTCTATTTCCTCTATTTTGGAAAATTTTCCTCTATTTCCTCTATTTTTAGCCAAAAACTAGAAATTAAAAAATAAAATTTTAATTTTTACACCAAAACGAAAAATTGAACAAATAAAAAAGTATAAGTTTGGAATAAAATATAAGTTTGGAATAAAAAAGTATACCATTACTTGGTAATTTACAGTAATCTAATATTTTTTTCAGTGTTCAATGGAATATGATACTAATTTAATAAATTATGAAGCCGTAATGTGCTGTTAAAATTTGGAAAAGACTATTAATTTCTAGTAATAATATGTTTTTCATTGTAAAGTCGTAAATTCTAAAATTTTCATAATTTATGAAATGGCTGTAAACTGTTAAGCTACAACTGATGTTAATTAAATCTTTAGTATTGTTAAAACAATAAAAGTATTGTAATACAATTTTTATTAACCTTGATTCACATACTATCCTTCATTTAAAAAAAACGTCTTTCAAAGGTCCTCTATTTTTGGAAAAAAGTCCTCTATTTTTGAAAAAAAAGTCCTCTATTCCTCTATTTTAGAAAGAATAGAGACTGTGATCCCTGTAATTGAAATAAAAATAAAAATTAATAAAAATAAATTAAAAATGAAGAGAATACCCGGAAATAAACTGAGATCTGTGGTATCAAAGGACTTTTTAGGCTTCTTGCTACAAATTTATTGTCATTTATTCGAGCAAGTACCAATCTTTTGTGCATTCGATGAGCTGTGATTTGTCCACCTGCACTCTTGAGACAAAAATCCTTTCCTTGGTTGCAAACTTGATTCACCATTTCAGCTGTGACAATTACCTGCAAAGTTAGAAGACAAGAGAAAAATTATTATGGTTCGATTTTTAGCTTAATAAAAAATTAGATTTATTGAACAAAATTTTAAAAACACTAACCGCAATATTCATTAATGATAATTCTCGCAATTGCTTTAAAATATAGAAATAACATTTGGTTCGGTGCCACGGATCTGGAGAATATTGGATTGGCAAAGTCAAACTGTCTACAATCACGACTCGAACCTAGAAAAAAAAAAATTCAGATTTCTTCGTGTCTGGATTAAAAGTGTTTTTGAACTTATTATAAGTAATAAGTTTAAGGGCGTTGGACCCAAGTGTTAAGCTCAAAATACCATTCTCCATTTTACTCAATGAAAATTATAGATAAATATTTTTTCGCTCTGTAGCGCTAATATGTTTTCAAATATAAGACTACATATAGAGCAAAAAAATATTTAATTTCGATACTTTTTGCATAAAATGAAGAATTCAAAATCTAACTTCAAAATTGAATATTTTCATTGTACTGAAAAAATATTTGAATTAGATATTTCCTGGCTCTGTACGCATAATTCTAGTTAAAACTTGATTAATTCTACAGAGGAAAAAAATTCCAAATTTAATATTTTTTGAGTAAATTGAAGAAATCGAATTTTTAAATTAGAACTTGGGCTCCAACACCTTTAAAAGAGAAGTAAAAAAAATTTTTAACTTTACAAATTTAAAAACGTTCGAATTTACATTCTACAAACGTATAATCAATATCTTTGGTATAATTATTTTAAATCAAAATCGTTACAATTTTGAAAATATTCGAATATAGCAGCGGTAGGATTTAAAAAATTCAAAATCGTGAAAAAAAATTTATTTCGATATTTTGTAATAAATTACCTCTTGGTGGTTCATTAAATCTTTTCTTAAACCGGAAACAACCTCGAATAATTCGTCTGCAGTGGCAGGAGATAAAATAGCCACATTCTCCAGTATTTGCTTCTCGTCTAATTTTAAATTTCTGTGTCGATTTTTGTATCCTTGTATAAAATCTAGAACAATAGAAAAACATTTCATGGTAGAAAAAGTAATTTTAAAATCATTAAAAATAGTTATAAATCAATAAATAAAAACAGTCTCTAATACTAAAACTATTAAATTCATTGATTGTAGTATTAGCGGTTTTGACTCTTTTGAATTTTCCTAAAAAGTCCCGCCAAAACAAAATGGCGGCGCCAACATCCGTTTTCGTAAAATTCGTAAAATTCCGTTTTTCCCGTTTTCCGGTTTTTCCCCAGAGCTGAAGAGCTCATGCAGAGCTTCTGAGAATCTGAGCTTGTCAACATGACATCTTCAAAGAAATGTGATTTTTGTTTGGAAGCTGTCTGAAATTTTTACAACGGAGTAAAAATAAATATCTTAAAAAATGGGTATTCGGGGATTAACAACGTATATCGCTCAGCGATCAGATCAGCATTTACAACCTTTTGAGCTACATGACACTTATCTCGTTATTGATGGCAATGCTCTGGCTTCACAATTGTATATTAATTATGCAAAATGTAATTGTTGTTTTGGAGGCGATTACGATAAATATGCTCGAAGTATTGAAGAATTTTTCGACAGTCTTGAAAAATGTAAGATAACCCCTTTAGTTTTGATCGACGGAGGATGCGAGGAGAAAAAAATTCAAACTGTTCGAAAACGTATCAGGGATAAGGTAATTACATTATTTTATTTTCATCAATCAAGTTTATTTAAAAAGATCAAATTGTTATTTTTCAGAAGTTTAAAGAAAATCGAGTGCAGTTAAAAATGTCGAAAAATTCAAATTTGGAGCAATAGAATTTCAAATTTTTCGAATTTTGAACCATTAGAAAGAAAAATCCATTTCGGGATCGATCAAATTCAAATTTTTAAGTATTCCTATTTTGGAAAACATTCGGAGATTAGAATTTTAAAATTATAAACATTTTTTCGCTCTATAGACTTTTGTATTTCTAAAATAAGTATATATAGAGTGAAAAGATATCAGATTGAAATAATTAAATCTGATTAAGGGTGTTGGAGCCAAGTTCTAATCTAAAAATTCGATTTCTTCATTTTACTCAAAAAATATTAAATTTGGAATTTTTTTCCTCTGTAGAATTAATTAATTTGTAACTAGAATTATGCAAACAGAGCAAGAAAATATCTAATTCAAATGTTTTTTAAGTAAAACGAAATTATTGAATTTTAAATTCTTCGTTTTATGGAAAAAGTATCGAAACTAAATATTTTTTCTATCTGTGCGCAGTCTTATACTTGAAAAAAGATTAGTGTTACAGAGTGAAAAAATATTTATCTATAATTTTCATTGAGTAATATGGAGAATGTAAATTTAAGCTTAAAACTTGGATCCAACGCCCTTAAATAAAAAAAATCGTATATTTATGTTAGAATTTGGTTTTAACACCCTTACAATTATAAAACTTGAAGTAATTGGTAATTGATGAAAAAATAGAGCCATTTTAAATACAAAAAAGGTATCTAAAATTCTTCAGGTGTCATCAGCTTACGGTTACAACCCATCAACCCAGCGTCGCAGCAAGTTCTTCCCTCTCCTCCTAAAAGAAGTCCTGAAGGAAGTGATGACAAAAAAGGACGTAAAATACGTCCAAACCCTCTTTGAAGCAGACGACGACATAGCAGCAGTAGCTCGAATCCTAAACTGTCCAGTCCTCAGTTACGATTCTGACTTCTACATCTATGACGTAGCCTACATCCCCTTCAACACCTTCGATCCTTTCCTCGTTAAATTCCGCAGAGGACAAGGCTACGTAAAGCAATGTTGTGTCTACAGAGTAGAAACCTTGCAAAAACAATTCAAGGGTCTGGATCGATCAGTCCTCCCACTAGCCGCGACCTTACTAGGAAACGACTACGTCAAACGTGCCACCTTCAAGGACTTCTTCTGCCACCTTCGACTCTCCAAATCCACAAAGAGAAAATACAACGAGCAACAGCGCCGCATCGAAGCGACTTTCAACTGGCTCAGCAAACATTCTCTCAACGTCGCGATCGTTCAAATCCTCGCGAGACTTCCTCGAGACTCTCGCAAGAAGGTTTTAGAAGTCATCGAGATGATCATCAACGTCTACACGATTCTCGATCCCCAGATTCTCATCCCCCTAGGTTTCCCAGAACAGTTCGTCTCTGAAATGAAGGCGAAGTTCAAAACCGAGCCTTTCAAGTTCCAAGAGGACGTCAACAACCTTCAACCAGTGGAGGAAGTTTCAGAGAATGACGAGTCAGAAATCGGTGACGTGGAAGAGGAACAAGAGGAGAGGGACGAAAGAGACCAGGAATTCCGATACAACCCCAATATCCAGAGAGTCGCACCAGCCTGGTTCATCCATGAATTCAACATGGGGAGATACGCTTCTTATTTTATCGACATCCTCACCCGAAGGTTTTACGTCTGTCCCCCACAAATAGAGGATTATAGATACCCAGCGGCGATTACGATCAGTTTGAAGATCGTGAGGGTCATCTATGGATTGTTGATTAAAGGACTGGAGGGACCAAAGATTTTGGAATATCTCTGCCGGGGAAATCACAAGGGAATGATGGTGGGTCAGATAGAGGCCCAGGACCAAATGTTCGACTGTGAGTTGCCGACTCTCTTCACCCTTCGAGATCTTCCGCTGATCATTCGGAGGAGGATATTGGAGAATACTCTCGGGATTCCCGACTTAGCTCTCGAAAGTCTTCCTATTGAGTGGAAGCTCTACATAGCGACGGCTGCCTTCTGGATGGCCCAGCAGCAAGAACCTTCAGGAACAAACTGCCACTTATATTCTCTGCTTTTTGCGATGCTTTTCGGCGTCATGGATCAGAGGATTGGATACCACAGATCTGAGAATTACTTTTATCAGAAGTATGGACAACAAATCAACGCTATCTTGTTGAACAGAAGAAGCTTGTCTTTTCCACTACTTCCTCAGAATTTGACTGTTTATCAAGCTTATTGCGCAGTCACGGTGGAAGATTGTTTACTCGCAGCGCCTTTCTTCCTGAGAAATTTTGAGATTGACAAAACTTTGTTTACTAATCCGAAGAAGTTCAATATTTCGATTGTTCATTCCTTCGCTCAATTTCAAGTCTGCATGAGGCACAGTTTGCATCTAAATGCTCTTCTTGGGCTTCCTTATCCGCAAACGAGGGTTGCAGAGTTGTTCAATGGAACCTTGTTGTATAACTTGTATAACAACTTTAAGGGAAGAAATGATGTTGATGCTTATGTCTTTCATCAGCTGCAGAACTCGCCGACTTTGTTGAGGCTTTTTAACGTTTTATTGGCTCATGTCAAGGGACTTTTGGCGCAGAATGTTTTGGATAATAGAGTTAATAATGCGAGGAGGAGGAAGAGAAGAAACAGAGGAAAGAAGGAGGAAGAAGTTCTGGAAGAGGTAGAATCGACAGAGGTTTTTTCCTCTTTCCACGATGCTAATAATCGCTTTTCTATGCTCGGACGATATCAAATTTAATTTAGGGACGATACTCTGGTCATTGTACATACGTAATTTCCTCTGGTCAGGATTCATGAATTTGTAATTTACAAACCTTTGTATATACGTATTTTGTTCTTGATGTAGAACAATAAAGTTTCGTTTACCTAAAAATATTTTTTACTATTGAAAAATATATTGTTTAAGGGCATGCTCTGCGCTTGGTTGTGAACATTTTTTTTGGCGTTCACCATGTCCAAACGGAATGATATATCGCTCTCAAACTTTGGAATATAGGAAATTAGACATTAAATTACGTTTGTATATTTAGTTGGAGCCATAATTTTGAAAAAAAATCAGATCCTTACTTCACCGACTTGATTTTTTTTCAAAATTTTGACTACAACTAAATATACAAACGCCATTTAATGTCTAATTTCCTATATTCCAAATTTTGAGAGCGATATATGATTCCGTTTGGACATGGTGAGCGCCAAAAAAATTGGTAGAGCATGCCCTTAAAGAATTTTCTGTAAAATATTGAAAAATTAAGGGTGTTAGATCCAAGGTCTAACATGAAAATTCGATTTCTTCAGTTTCCTTAACAAATATTATAATTAGGTTTTATTCACTCTGTTCTGAAACATTTTGCAAAAAATGAAAACATTGAATTTTAAGTTTAAATTACGAATTCGTTTTATGCAAAAATAATAAAAATTAAATATTTTTTTCGCTTTATAGCCACACTAATATATTTATCTGTTTTTTCTAATCTTATTTTTTTCATAGGTTGGAAAATCAAAAAATCGATGCACGTCCGGCGTTTATGAAAGTGTTTGAACATCGAAAACGCCTAATTTTAAGCATTCTTTTTGATTTTATAGTTTCCCTATCTTACAGAATTTAAGCGACTTTATAACATCTCGCTTTTTCAGTCTAAAAAATACAATATTGAAGTATGTACAGTCGAAAGGAGGAAAAGCGTTAATAATCGAAGAAATCCTGAGTTTCCATGGCAAAAAGCTTACATATTTCTAAATTAACACTCTTCCGTATCATTCCATATAATCTTCATAATATTTCTCTTCAATTTCGACTTTTCCGGTTCCGGTTTATTTGCCAATTCCCTCGCAATCAGCTTTCCGAATATTTCGTCAGAATCGTCGTCCCTTTTGCAGGTTTCAAGACATTTTTCAAT
Source organism: Synergus itoensis (assembly GCA_904066005.1). Lineage (NCBI taxonomy): Eukaryota > Metazoa > Arthropoda > Insecta > Hymenoptera > Cynipidae > Synergus > Synergus itoensis. Next base: position 11,300 of record CAJFCP010025337.1, read on the forward strand.
CACAGAAGAGAGATTTGAAATCGCCTTTTCAGCAGAACCATCACACTTCCTCTTTCGTTTTTTTTTTCTTTTTAGCGAACTCTCATTATTTTCCGGGGTGGAGGAAGAATTCTCCGAAGATGTCTCTTCATTTTTATAAACAACTTCGACGTTGCTGGGCAAAGACGACTCACCACTCAAGTTGGATGCAACAGTTTTTTTCGGAGTTTGTGCGTGATTTGGATTACCAACAAGTTGTACCATGACAGTTTTTGGTACTTGTACAAAGGACAAATTTCCTTGTTTGAATCCCACATGCTGAGCAACATTCGCTGTTTGGATTGTTTTTAATTGTGTAAATGGTTGAGTGTTAAAAATTGCATGTACTTTTGGAGAAATTGTAGTGTTGTTCCCTTTTACATCTAGGTATCTCGGTTTCTGATATACTCTGCAACAATGTGAAATGATAATTATGATTTAAATCATTTACTTTTGGGAGAAAAGACAAAAAATCCATACTTTCTTCTCTTAATGAACGGTTCCAGGAATCGCAGTTCTTCGTAAAAAGGCCAAGAGTTTAGTTTGAATTCCTTATTTCCACTTCGCTCAAGTTCTTCTCGAACTCTTTTCTCCTTTGAAAATTTTTCTCTGAGTCTCACCCATCGTTGCTGACAATCGTTTACTGTTAATTTTACATTATTATTATTATTATTATTATTATTTATAATAATAGAATATATCAATTTCAATCTAAAGAATTCCGATAAAAAGGGATTAATTAATTAAGAGTTTTAGGTGAATCTACCATTTAAATTCACCATGGAAGAAATTTCTCGCCATGTCTCTTCCCTTTTGTCGATGTCCTTGAAATCTTTCAACTCTTTATTATACAAGTGCGGATTTCGTCGCACTAAATCTATCAATAGAAAATCTCCCTCTCGAGACTGTTTTATTGTTCGATTA
>CAJFCP010025345.1:0-11355 GCA_904066005.1 Synergus itoensis
GAACGTCTGGCCAAAATCTCTTGACATTTGGGAGACTCGAGTGTATAGTAATGTTCAACGATGCCTTCCTCTGTTTTGTAACGATCCAACTCTGTTTTCCATTAGAATCTTATGGAAATCAGGGTTGAGTCGTTACAAAACAGAGGAAGGCATCGTTGAACATTACTGTACTACACTCGAGCTCAAAGTTCCCATAAAGAAAAGCCCTTCTCTTTATAGTCACATCAATTGCGCATGCGTATTGCATATCAAATACTATTTTTAGCATTTTAAACTGCGCGCGAATAGCAGCCAATCAGATATCGAATGCAACGCATGAGCAGCAGTATCAAGTGCTTATTACGTGCTTATTGAGAACAGTGCTCTCAAAGTTGGCTCCCTGCGCGCGCAGTGCGTGTTGGCTTCTCATTCTCACTGGAGAAATGTTGCCATTGTTCAAAATTTGGCGCGCGATTCAAACTCGTATTGATTTAATTCGATTTTGAATTGCGCGCTAAATTTTCACCAATGGCAACATTTCTCCAGTGAGAAGCCAACACGCGCTGCGCGCGCGGGGAACCAACTTTGAGAGCGCGAACTATTCGTTTACTATTGGGCACTTTTTACTTTTGGGAACTTCAAGTGTATGTAAATTACGTAATATACGCAAAAAATCATCGAATACAGAGCGCGAAAGTCGCTAGTTTCAGTATTTTTTGGAAAAAATTAAAAGTTAACATTTTGAAGGTACACAGATTTCAAATTTATTTTTTTTGTGCAAAGAGTATTAAAATGAAATATTTTTTTTCTCTATAGACAAACTTCTAGTTCAAGAAAGAAAAGCTCTATAGAGCGAAAAAATATTTAATTATATTTGTTAAGTAAAACGAGGAAATAGAATTTTGAGATGGAATCAGATAGTAAAATATGATTGTTAACAGTTTAAAATTTGTATTTCGAAACATTGGACCCTTTATAATTTAAATTTATGCACTTATAAATAATCATTTATTTTACTAAATTCGTACCGCGCATTAACCCCAATATTTTTTCTAGTATACTGAAGAATTGCGTATGAAATTACTTTATATAATTAAATAAAGGAAGCTCTTTTTCACCAAACTTTAGTTTCCACATACATATATAGTTATTGTTTAGTATTAGTTCTTTAAAATTAATTAATAATCAGTCCTAGTATCACCGCTGTTCCTGACAGTATATAAACATTAATTCCTCTTTTATTTTCTAAACATAAATTAAGAACTAATTATTATTCGGATTTTGTATCCTTTACTGGAAGACCGCGATTATTTAGAAGATGATTCTTTTCATTTTTCAAAAGTTTTGGTCCCTCTCCAACACGTGTATGAATCGTGTATTTAAATTTTCCAGGCAGTTGTTGATCTACATTAATTTTCTTCAGCAGATCCTAAAATTTATTATTTATTTTGTTATTAGATTGGCTTAACTAATAAATATGGGTCTCACATACAAGAGTAGAAGAATACCTGTGAAAGTTTTACTGGTAGTACAGGAATGCCCTTCTTGTATTCAATTATTGCATCAGTTGCAGGTGGGAAGAAATAATCGAGAACTGCACTGAATTCAGGAACGTCTTTTTCTAGAAGATAGAGAGTTGGATTGGGACCAGCATCAAAAGTGTAAGCTACCTAAAATTGAAAAAAAATTGCGATTATAACATAATATTTTTTTACCATAAAATTTAAATTTCCAGCTACGAAACAAAAAGCAAAACTATACCTTTGTTTCATTTACTGCCGAATTATACTCATGAACTAATTCCACTGTCAGTTGAGAAATATCGTTCATATACGCACATGGTGGATATGTATCTCTGCAAACTGCATGAAATTGATTAGAATCTTTCATAGTTAATTCAGCAAACTTCTCGAAATCTTTTTCCAAAATAGCTTTTTCCATTTGGTTTGCTACTTTTGGAACGATATGTTCAGCTCTGTATTTTAAAAATTCGGAAGTTTCGACACTTCTTTTCATCCCTATGGCGCTTGATACTTTCTTCCTTTCATCATTCACCTATATTGAAAATAAATTTTTTTCAGATAAAATAAACCTTTAAAATTAGAATTAAGGGCGTTGGACAGAAGTGTTAAGCTCAAAATTCCATTCTCCATTTTACTCAACGAAAATTGTAAATAAATATTTTTTCGCTCTGTAGCACTAATCTTTTTTCAAATATAAGACTGCGTACAGAACGAAAAAATATTTAATTTCGATACTTTTTGCATAAAACGAGGAATTAAAAATCTGACTTCAAAATTCAATATTTTTATTTTACTTCAAAAATATGTGAACTAAATATTTTCTCGCTCTGTACGCATAATTCTAATTCAAAATTGATTAATTCTACAAAGGGAAAAAATTAAAATTTTAATATTTGTTAAGTAAAATAAAGAAATCGAATTTTTAGATTAGAACTTGGCTCCAACACCCTTAAGTCAAATTTATTCCAATTATACTTACGACTAGAATTAAAATTCTCATTTCTGGCCAGAAAGAAGCAGGAACAATTTGTTTTGCTAAGCTATCTGATCCTTTCGGGTCAGAACCCATATTCCATCTTACAAATCCTCCCATTGTACTGCGACAAGCAGATCCAGAACCTGCTCGTGCAACTGCACTGATATCTCCCTTAAATTTTATTTTGTAAATTAATAATTTATCTCGTTTTGAAGTTGTTTTCTTCGTTGTATAATTACATCCTATTATTTAGAACCTCAGGTTTAATTACCTCTACTTTATATAATTTGGCGAGAGCAGCTGCAAAGCAAGCATAACCAGCAGCACTTGATGCTAAGCCAGCAGCTGTCGGAAAATTATTCTCTGAACAAATATGCAACTTCCACTGCAAAACTTCATTTCCCACTTGAGCTCTTTTCTTCACTAAAAGATAATAAAAAAAATATTAACAGAATAATCTGATTTCTTAAAATCGTTCTTGTTATCACTTACTTTCTAGCAAACAATTTTGAAGTCTCTTGTTTATAGTTTCCTCCCTGAAAATATACAATATATATATATGTATATATTTTTTTTAATAACTTAATCATAATTATTATTATTTGTAATTGTTTTATCACACACTTTCCATTTAGCCAGATTTGGTCTGTTTTGAAGTCTGGACTTGCCATAATAGTCGTTTTTGCACATAGCTGTAAAAATATAAAGTAGTTTTTATTTTTTAATCCAAACATTATAAAGATGACATAATTTTTTTGTAATAACGAACCTGTTCAGTATCTAAAGTTGCACTAATTGAATCATTGATCGGCAAAATCAAATCCTCGTCACGTTTTCCCCCTGTTGAAAAATTTCAATTATAACATTGAATATTGTTTTTTGAAAAGATCCAGTTCAATAATACAAAAAAAAAAAGAGTAAGATTATTATAAAACAAAATATTTTTGCCGAAAAACCTAAATTTCGAATGTGGAAAAATACCGAACGGATCTTTGACCAGATTGTCAAGAATACTTATGGTGTTTAGAAAAATCGAGAAAAATTAAAATCCAAGAAACCGTTTTTGATTTATAGCCAAAAAATAATTTTTTTGTGCATTTTTCATCAAACCTTCTAATACTAAATGAAACATCTAATTTCGTCGAAATATCAATGATTTGTGTAATTTCAACGAAAAAATTTCAAACAGTTTTGCGAAAATTGGCAGTATTTTGGAAAAATGAGAAATTTTTTTTCTATCCCTATCTTACCGACATTTTTTTCTCTGCAACGTTACTTCTAAATTTATCGATGTAAAATTGAAAATTTCTGTAATTAAAGCTAAAGCATTAAGGTATATTTATCTGGTCCTCAATAATTACATTTATGAAAAAAAAATTTTTTTAAATTAAAAAAAAATTTTCTTTATTTTTATAAAAATTTAAGACAGGATCTTAGCATATATTCATTAATTTTAGAAATTTTCAATTTGATATCTCAATAAATATAGAAGTAACGTTATGTAGAGAAAAAATGTCGGTAAGTAGAGATCGGATAAAGTAATGCCCAGATTTTTTGAAATATTTGAATGGCTCTTGGACCAGATTGGCAGGAATACCCACCGAGTTAAAAAAATCGAGGAAGTTAAAATATAAAGAACCGTTTTTGAGTTATAACCAAAAAAATAATTAACCAAATAAATATAATAATCGAATAATAAATAATAATTGAAAAATTATTTCCTGAAAATTCAAATTCCCACAAAAAAAATAATATTACCCGGAATTCAAATATACCGAAAATATTTAATAACGAGAGTAGAAAAATATCGAATTTTCAATTTCCCAAAAATATAAAATATCCTAATTTTAAAATTCCCGCCAATATAAATTCCGGAAAAATTTAAATACCCGAAAATTTAAAATTTCAGAAAATTCAAATTCCTAACAATTAATAAAAAGTTTGAAAATTCGGGTATTTTATATTTTCCAAAAATTAAATTTTGTGTAATTTGAAATTACAATAATTTTCTGCTTTCGTTAATAAATATTTGATATATTATTTTTATTCGGGAAATTAAAATTTCATGAATATTCATTTTTCTAAAATTATTTTTTCGGCATTTTACACATTCGGGATTTTCCTTTTTCGGTAAAAAATTGTAGCAGATTATTTATGAGATAAACTTCAGATACATCTATAGATTATATTCTAATCAGAGCCAGATTAAGACAACTCGGGGCCCAGGGCTGTTCATTTTTTTTTGCCCCCCCCCCCTGGGAAAAATCTTTAGTTATCTTCAAAGAAAATTAAAATAATAAATTTTTCAATTTTTATAAAGTTTTTTTTTTAAGTTGAGGAAGTATTTGGGGGCCCATTCGAAAGCGGGGCACAGGGCTTTAGACCCTCCAGCACCCCCTCCCCCCTTAATCCGGCCCTGATTCTAATCCAACCCTAGCGAAAGCTTCAGATTGAAATTCATTCCGAATCAATTCGAATCATTCCGGAATTTGTATTCGAACCAAACAGTTTCATTCCGATCTAATCCGAAAGAAGTTTTCAATCTGAAACCTATTCAAAAGCAATCCGAACTTTTACTCCGAATGAATCCGCCAATCCGAATTAATCCGAACAAATTCGGTCAATCCGAATTTTTCGGAATAGTTCGGATAGACCGGATTAATTCGGATTCATTCGAATTGAAATTCCAGATTGAACGGATTCATTCGGCTTGAAAGTTCGGATTAATTCTGATTAATTCGGATTGGCGGATTCGTTCAGATTAAAGGTTTGGATTGCTTTTGAATGGGTTTCGGAATAATTCGGATTGAAAACTTCCTTCGGAATAATTCGGATTGAAAACTTCCTTCGGATTCGATCGGAATGAAACTGTTTGGTTCGGATACAAATTCCGGAATAATTTAGAAAATTTCGGATTGATTCGGAATGAATTTAAATTCGAAGCTTTTGCTAGGAAGTTCAAAGTATGTATTCCAATTTAAATAAAAAACTAGTAAGACAACACGCGCGCTAAGCGCGCGATTATTTTGTATTCCTTCTTACAACTTCAAGTCATTCAAAGGCCAATCAGATTTGCATCAACAATGTATGCCAGTTTTTCGAGAAATTTTGTGAAAACATTTTTTAGAGAGGAATTTCAAAGGGTTTATAAGAATTTTAAGGGATTTTGACGATTTTCAAGTAATTTTCAATAAATTCAAAAGAATTTTGGAATTTCTAAATAATTTTGTAGAATTTTAAGGGATTTCAGGATATTTCGTGGAATTTTAAAGGAATTTAATGGATTTTGAATGTTGTAAAATTTGAAGGAATTTCAAAAAATTTCAACGAATTTTAAGGGATTTGGATTGTTTTTTGTGAAATTTGAAGAGATTTCAAACAGTTTCTAGATTTTTAAGAAATTAAAAAATTTGTCGTGGAATTTCGAGGAATTTTCAGAGATTTTAACCATTTTAACCTATCGTAAGGAATTTTTAATAAATTTTAAATAAATTTTCAGGGATATAAAGGGAATATTATCGTAGAATTTTAAGGAATTTCCAAAAATTTCTACGAATTTTAAAAGATTTTACGAAATATTACGAATATCAGGAGATTTTTATAACTTTCAAAATACGCACTGTATGGATTTTGAAGAATTTTAAAGTTTGTCGGGTAATTTTATTGAGGTATTTCAAAAGATTTTTAAGACTCAAAAGATTTCGTAGAATTTGAAAGAATTTTGAGAGTTATCGTGAAAGTTTTAGGGATTTCAAGAGTTTTTTCTAATTTTTAAAAGATTTTGTGAATTTTTAAGGATTTCATGAAATTTTAAGGCATTCTAAGGCATTTTAAAAGAATTTAAGAGAATTTGATGAGTTTTATAAAAAAATTTGTGAAATTTTAAAGGATTTCATGGTATTGTTAGAAATTTAAAGTATGCACAGCGTGTGAACCTATCTTAATGTTAAGTATGCGTGTGAAAGGAGCTTTAAAGAGTCTGACGACGCTGCGTAGAGACGAGAGAGAGGTCTTCTTGCTTGAGACACGAATGCGAGCGGTCGAGTTGCCTAAGCACGAGATGAGAAAAGAACTTTTGAATAAAACGTTTAACGAGTTTGTGAATTTCTAAAGTACGAGTACTTTATTTGTCAGACCTGTAAATTAATCTAATATTCTAAGTGTGGGGTTACGGATTTGCTTTTCCTTCCCATTGTGCCGCGAGTGCCTTACTCCTGGAAAAAGACTGGAGACCGATTTACGAATCAACTCTGGAAGTGTACGAGACACAAATTCTACTAGTGCTAAACAGATATCAGTCTGTTTGGAAAATTCTGATTTCCACGAAACGAGACCTGACAGCATAGATTTTTTTATCCACAAAAAGGACCGTCAACGAGAGAGACGTTCTTGGAACAGGGAGAACAAAGGACCGAGGTCCCAAGTTATCTACAAATTCCTGGTGAGGTGCTGGGACGAGATTTTATCCTGCTGAGGAGAACTGCGACGAGACCTGCAAAAGGGGAGATTACGACTTTGGGATTGTCATTCCAAGCAGATTTGAGGTTTGCTTTGTTGGCGTGGGTTGCGTCTTTCAGCAGCCATGATGGATCAGAACGGCGTGACTCAAGAGGAATCAGTCGACGAATTCGAACGTTTCCAACGAGGTTTGTGTAATCGAGAAACTAAAAGAGGAGGTCGCTCTACTCCATTTACAGGTAACCGATCCGTTCAAAGTAATGTAAATGATTCGCGTCAATCCTTTGTAAATGAACGTACGCAAGTAAATGTATTTGAAAATTCGCGATTTGATATGACAGGTAGCCAATATGGCGCCGACGGGACTTTAGTGAACGAGTCACATTTGGGTCTGAGCCGAAATGTCCCAAATGCGTGTAATGTTACAGAAAGCGTTATGAGTGAAAGTTTGAACAATGTATCGCGAATACAAACGAATCAAAATGTGAATATGCAACAACAACCGGTCTTGCCACAAAATACAAATAATTTAGAGCCGGTAAATTTGTTTGGTGACAGACCACAATTTAACTTTAATAATCCACCACCTGGTTTTGTATTTCCCGGTCATCAACAGCCTGGTTACAATGTACCACCGCCGTCAAATAGTCCCGCGAGCTACGATCATGTTCTTGCGTTAATGCAACAAGTCATTCAACAAAATATGACTTTAACACAACAATTAGCTCAAAATCAAGGGGGGCAGCGTGAATTTCACATTATGCCTGATTTCTCGAAAACTATAGAAAGCTTCAATGGGGAACAAGGTCCGCAGGAAGCCAAATTGTGGCTCGAACAAGTGGAAACGGCCGCATGCGTAAATAAATGGCCGGAATCCTTTTTAATTCAAACCATAAAATGTAACTTGATAGGTGCTGCGCGAGCATGGTATTTGAGCCGTCAAAAGGATCTTACAAGCTGGAATTTGCTCCGAGAAGCATTTTGTAAGACTTTTATGCGCGAAATTGATTTGGCGGAAGCATTTAATAAAATGCAAAATCGTGTTCAGAACTCGGACGAGACTTTAGCTTCTTACTTTCACAATAAAGTCAAGCTTTGTAAAAACCTACCTCTAACTTTCCCTCAGATAAAAGAGCAAATATTGTCAGGGTTAAAGTCGCGTGAACTAATGTTAAGTGCATCAGGTGCACCACATAAAAATGAAGACGAGCTTTTAGCGGATCTTGAGAGATTAGATAGAACAGTTAAAAGTTATTATAAAAACAACACGCGTAACGATAAATACATAAGATCAAAAACAGAAAATAATACAAAAAACGAAAATAAAAACGCGAAGTCGGACAACAGTCCTACGATAAATAAGGATATCCGCCCTAAACATAATGGGATTACGTCGGATAAAACTAATCGAACTGACGCTCAAAGCAAACTAAAATGCTTTAATTGTCAAAAATTCGGACACATGTCACGCGAGTGTCCTGAACCAAGACGCGAACCGTACTGCACTAAATGTAATAAAAAGGGACACGGAACTCGTAACTGTTCCCTACCTACTCCTTTAGAGAACTCAATCGTGGGTACAATTAATAATGAGATTAATGAGACATCACGTAAATATATTAAAACAGTAAAAATAAATGGAAAAATAATTGAAGCTCTTATAGACGCGGGAAGTGCGGTATGCACAATCAAGGCTACTGCAGTCTTGCGAGAAGGGTTCGAAATAGAGCGCAAATGTAGTGAACTCAGGGGATTCGGAACAGAAGGAAATGTTGTCAAGTCCGTAGGTATAACTGTCGGAGACATCGAAGTTGATTGTGTAAAGTGTCAGGATATTCCCCTTCGTGTAGTTCCGGATAACGTTCAATTATGGGACGTAATCATAGGACGTACATTCACGGAACAACCAAACGTCACTTACTTAAAAGTAGATGATCAGCTCATCTTCCAAGATCGGGATAGTACCGATATTTTGAAGATTGCGTTAGACCAAGTCGAGGTCCCGAGACATGCAACCACTAAAGAAAATGAAGAGTTGCAACCTGCGTCAGTGAATTTCCTACAAGTGAACGTAGGAAGAGACGAAATGACTTTAGGAGTCATGAATATGAGTAATGATCTAGTAAAGTTACGTCAAGGTACACAAATAGGAGATTCAATTCTGGAAATTGAAAACGTGCCTGCGTTGACTCCGCGAAAGAAACCGGTGACTACGAGCGAGATAATTATCGGGAATAATGTTACTGATTATCAACGTGAGTCGTTGATTAAAATGTTAAATGAGTATCGGCATTGCGTTGCACAAAACCTAAACGAGTTAGGTCAAACTAAATTAATCGAGATGGATATCGTAGAAAAACCAGGATCCGTACCTGTGTGCTCGAAACCCTACCGCGCGACACGCGAGGAGCGCGAAACTATTAAAGAAATAGTTGACGGGTGGAAAGAAGTGGGAATCGTAACCGAGACGACATCCCCATACGCGAGTCCCGTCTTACTAATTCGAAGGAAAAACGGAAAACCAAGACTAGTCGTTGACTTTAGAAGATTAAACAGCCAAACTCAGAGGATTCAATATCCTCTACCCAACATTGATGAGTATCTCGAGGCCATAGCGGGGGCCAAGATTTTCGCGACATTGGATTTAGCAAATGGCTATCTACACCTTCCACTCAAACCGGAAGCGCGACATAAAACTGCATTTATTACTCCGGATTGTACGGGCGAGTTTACCCGTGCAGTGTTCGGTCTCATGAATGCTCCGTTCTACTTCTCTAAACTCATGGAGTTGGCGTTAGGTCGGTTTAGGAATAAAATTCTTTTACTGTACCTCGATGATATTCTCATTTTTGGTGAAGATTGGGAAGAACTCTTGGAAAGATTGAAATTAGTTTTGGAAGCTCTGTTAAAAGCTGGGTTAACGATGAACCTTGAAAAATGTAGTTTTGGACTTGAGAAAGTAGAATTCTTAGGTTTTCAAATCAGTTCCAAAGGAGTCGAACCAAGTGCAGGTAAAGTGCGTGCGATAGAAGAGTTCCCTGTACCGCGTGACGTTTCTGCGGTACGACGTTTCCTAGGGTTAACAAGTTTCTTCCGTCGATTCGTACCAAATTTCTCAAAAATTGCTGCACCATTAAATAGTCTAACACGAAAGAATGCGATCTTCAATTGGACTAGGCATCAAGATGACGCGTTTCGCGAATTAAAACGACTCCTAACTTTAGAACCAATATTACGAGTATACTCGCCAAAGGCGAAAATAACCGAGCTTCATACGGATGCTAGCTCTTTGGGTCTCGGAGCTATGCTCCTACAGGGAGACGATCCAAAAGATCTAAGGCTAGTCTACGCAATTAGCCGACGAACATCCGACGTGGAAATCCATTATCCCTCGAGTAAATTAGAACTTCTTGCCGTCGTGTGGGCATGTGAGCGATTGCGTTCGTTCTTGCTGCCTATTAAATTCACGGTGGTGACCGACTGTCAAGCCTTAGTTTTCTTAAATGCCGCAAAAACCAAGTATCCCCAAGTATCGCGATGGGCGTATACTTTAAGTGACTATGAATTCACGATAAGACACCGGAAAGGAGACCAAATGCAGCATGCGGATGCCCTTTCCCGAGCTCCTATACTTGAGGAAAAGACTCAAGACTACGAAAAGGACGAAGTATTCGTGATAACGACAAGAGAAGACGAAATTCTCTTACACCAAAGGTCGGATGACAAATTAAAACGATTGATTCAAATCCTCGAAAAACCGGATAAGGATAGAAAGAAAGACGAACGTGGCGCGATTCACGACTATCAATTAGAAGGTGGTTTACTATACCGAGTAAACAATAGTGACAACAGTGAAGCCCGATTATTTGTCATTCCGGCATCTATGCGAAAAGCGTTAACCATACGCTACCATGACTTAGCAAGTCACCTAGGCATCGACAAAGTTCTCGCGAAGATGCGTCGGTATTATTATTTTCCGAATATGCGAGGTTATGTAAAAGAACACATAGCCAGTTGTCTGCCTTGCATTATGAGTAAAAAGCCTCGAGGACGTCAGCCTGGGGAGTTACACCCTATTCCGCCAGGAAACAGGCCCTTCGCGACGGTTCATATGGACCATTTGGGCCCCTTTCCGTGTAGTAAACGAGGAAATCGCTACGTACTATCGATGGTCGATAACTTAACTAAATACGTTGTACTGGAAGCTACGAAAAATACCGAGTCTTCAATGACAATTAAAAGGTTCGATAAAATTGTCGAACAATTTGGAGCGCCAAATCGAGTTATTTGTGACAGGGGAACGAGTTTCACCTCCGACGCGTTTCGTAATTACTGTGATAAACATGGAATCAAATTAACATTTAACTCTAGTAGACACCCACAAGCTAACGGTCAAGTGGAACGCGTAAACCAAACCAT
>CAJFCP010025345.1:23235-44330 GCA_904066005.1 Synergus itoensis
GTGGCTTTTAGGTGACTTAATTTTAGGTGAAATGAAATTTATGTCAATTGAAATTTGGGGAATATTCATGCGCCTCGACTATATTGCCCCCCCGTCCAAATTTACGGGGAGGCAGCTGCCCCTCCGGTTGCTACGCCACTGCCAATATGTAGCTTCACCTGGCTTCACCTTCTGATAAATCTTTCATACATCATATGATATTCTACCACCCTACCTATTTCTAACAAAGTCTTTCTTCCCCAGGTTGAGTAATCGTTCACCCTGCCGTTTGACGTAGCTCGACCATCTTTTGCTGTCTTCTTCCGTTGAAAGGAGAGCAGCCAATTCACCCTCTTCGAACCTACAAGACCAAGCGAGATACGAAATATTCTTGACGTCAGACCTCTCTCTCTCCTTGGTGCCGCTCTCAGGTCTCAAGAAAACCAATCGAGTCGGCGAACCTCCAGAGTTGCGGGGATCTTGGCAAGGCAGCACGTCTGTCTATAGCAGTCCGCGGCTGCACATAAATGCATGGACGAGTTTTCAGTGCGTGCGATGCCGATCACGCCGTCGGAGGGGTTTCTTTACTCGGATTTCGTGAGTGACTTCAACAAAAGCACGTGTCCGCGTTGCTAGGATAAATAGGAATCCGCGTCATGCCTCCCTCTTGACGACTCTCCTTTTTCATAGTGTATTTCACTGATCATTTATTGCCGTTTAACTCAACTTGTTCTCTCTCACCTTTCCATGAAATTTAAATGAATTGTGACGCAGCAGCCGACTGACTACTAGAGGCCAGAGAACTTCAAGGCAACACGATGCGGACCAACGTGATCAACCTTTCAATGGAAATGGATAAACCTCTTTTTTTCATCACTTCACACAATCCACGGATCAGACCTGATGAAATCCAATCCCACCGATTGTGATTTAGTCAAGTGTACTCTACCGATACCAGGTTCAACTATCATTTTATAATCCGCAGCGAAGACACACACACTCTTGGAAAAACTCTTGTTTTTCATTTTTAAACTGGCCTATACACTATTAGATAAATTCGTATTAAAATATTATAGGTATATTGTAGTTTGTAAATTTTATAAAATGTATCTTCAATTTGAGGTACACCTTTAAAATTTGAGTTTCACCTTTGTGTATAATCTTACGAAATTCGTGAAGACTTATTGAATTTGACACTTTGTATATTATATACCGTCTCTCTGAAGTTTCATACAGATTTAATACAGATTTATTAATAAAGATTTTTCTAATAGTCTTGAGAATCGAAGAAGGTGCGTTACTGACTGAGTTCGACCTTCATCTCTGGAGCGTTGACCCATCACCGGACAGTGCGGTAAAAGAATAAAACAATGGGCTCTAAAGCGTTTGCGGTAAAGACAGTGCAGTTGAAGACTCTGAGAGGCAAGTGAACGCTGGTGACTGGCTGGGTGTCTTTCCGTGTGTTTAACGACGATTTTGATAGGTGCAGCTTCCGTCGAAATCGGCACGAACGCCTGAGCCCTCCCTGGTCGAGGGCATTATCATCCTCTTCCAAGAAGAGAGAAACCAGTCTTCTGGCCTGTGATGGAGTGTCGGTGTTGTTCACTACTATACTTCGTGAATGTGTACGTATAACGTATATCGCTTCAGCGGCCGGCGTTGCGTTGGCCGCATGTCCCTGGCCGGCTCCATGCTGCTTTTGGGGAACTCCGTCTCAAACCCACCTAAGATTTAAGAACTACATTCACCTAACTAATTTATTTCAAATTTAGATACACAAGAACGAACGCGCGCTCCGCGCGCATTTACTTTTTTTAAATGTTATAAAATTTATGATATTTTATTTCTTCTTTTCTATCCGTCATAATTAAAATTTTATTTTAAAAAATTTACATTTTATAGGAATAATTCCTTTCAAAATTAACTACGTATACAGTTGTATTGATGTTTAATTGTGGTCTTTTTTTTCTAAAAAAATACCACATTTATAGTTGTGTAAAGTATTATTTGAAATAACCGACTAATTAATTATCATGAAATTAATTAATTGTTTATTTTAAATATTATTACAAAAATGTAAATTTCTTAAGTTTTTTTATAAGGCGAAACCTCGCTAGTAAATTTTTAGAAGAATATAATTACCCACTGTTTTTGTTTATAACTCATGATACTTCATATTTCTTTAAAGTCTGATACTTTATAAACTATTGATACAACATCTATTTTACGTTATAAAAAATAATTATTATTAGATTGTTTTCAAAATTGACTATGTTTACTGTAGTATGAATCTTTAATTATGGTTTCAATTTCTAAAAAAAGTAGCGAATTTATAGTTGTACATTATTATTTGAAAAATCGGTTAACTAATTATTAAATTAATTTATTAATTATTCATAATAAATTAGCTGATTATTTATTTTAAATATTACTATAAATGTGCTTTTTTAAAACCAAGATTTTCGATATATTTCGAGTTTAGACTCGTGATAAAATGAGGATTAATGAAATCAAATTCAAATGAGCGTGCGCAAGTATCGATTGTCGAAAAGCACTATCGATACTTACTTAGAAATCCTTAAAAATTCACGAAAACCTTAAAAATCATTACTCTCTTGAAATTTCATCAAATTCCATAAAATCCTTAAAAATTTTACAAATTCTTTTAGAAATTACAGGGTGGCCACATGTCAGGGAAGTCAGGGAAGTCAGGGAAAAGTCAGGGAAAAAAATTTGTCAGGGAAGTCAGGGAGGTTTTTGCTTCCAATAATTTTTATTTAGAGATTTTAATGTATTTTAGGGAATTTCAAAGTTCCTTATTGAATTTTAAAGGATTTCACAAGATTTTCATGATTCGTAAGAGATTTGGGAAATTGTAAACGATTTCGTGGAATTTTAAGGGATTTCAATAAGTTTCCAATAATTTTAAGAGATTTTGACGCATTCTAAGAGATATTAAAGTTCCTCTTGGAATTTTGAAATATTTCAAGAGATTTTAAATAGATTTTGAGGAATTTTGAAGGATTGTAGGAAATTTTGAGATATTTTTATGAATTTTAAAAAATTTTGAAGTTTTTTGAGTAATTTAAAGGATTTGAAATGATTTTAAGGAAAATTTTAAATCAATTAGTGAAAATTTAAGAGTTTTCATGAAATATTAACAAATTTGAAGGGATTTCGTCCAATTTTAAGATGTTTCTAGGAATTTCAAGAAATTTCAATGAATTTTAAGAGATTTCCAAGGTTGTCATAAATTTGAGAGATTTTTATCAATTTCAAGTCGTTTGAAGTGATTTTAAATTTCAAAAGATATAAAGTGATATTATACGAAATTTTTGAAAAATTTTAAAAGTATTTTTACTGAAAATTTGTTCGCATTTTGATATTCTTATGTCAGGGAAATTCATCTGAAAGTCAGGGAAATGTCAGGGAAATGAAAACATTGAATCCTGTGGCCACCCTGAATTAGAATAATTACTTGAAAATACTTAAAAATTCAGAAAAACCTTCAAAATCATTAATCTCTTAAAATCTATGTTAAAATTATTTCAAATTTTATGATAATAATTAAAATCCCTTTTATATCCTTTAAAATCCATTAAAAGTATTAGAAATATCTTCAAATTCCATGAAATCCCTTAAAATTCCACAAAAATTTTCAAACTCATAAATCTCAGATCCACGTTAAAATTCATAAAAATCTCTAAAAAAAATCCTAGAATTTTTAGATTAGAAATCTCGTCAAATTCCATGAAATCCTTAAAAGTTTTTAAAATTCTTTTAAAAATTAGAATAATCGCTTGAAAATATTTAAAAATTAAGAAAAACCTTCAAAATCGTTAATCCCTTAAAATCTATGTTAAAATTCTTTAAAATCTCTAAAAATTCCAAGAAACCTTTGAAGATCTTTGAAAATCTTTGAAAACGCTTAAAATTCGTGAAAATCTTTAAAATTTCCAAAAACTTCTTGAAATTCTTCCAAATTCTGTAATAATAATTAAAATCCCTTTTATATCCTTTAAAATCCATTAAAAGTATTAGAAATATCTTCAAATTCCATGAAATCCCTTAAAATTCCACAAACATTTTCAAACTCATAAATCTTCTCAAATCCACGTTAAAATTCATGAAAATCTCTAAAAAAAATCCTTTAATTTTTATATTAGAAATCTCATCAAATTCCATGAAATCGTTAACGATTCTACAAAATTTTTTAAAAATTAAAAAAATCTCTTGAAATCACTTAAAATTATTAGAAATCTCATAAAATTCCTTAAAACCCCATAAAACTCTTACAAACCTTTTGAAATTTCTTAAAACTTCGCAAAAACCTTATAAATAGCTTAAATTCTTAAATTTGTTGAAATCTTTAAAAATTTTTAGAAACCTCTTAAAATTCCTTAGAATTTTTAAAAGTCTCTTAATCTCTTGAATTTCGTAAAAATTACTTAAAAATCTTCAAATTCCCTTAAAATTCCTAGAAACCTCTTGAAATTCCTCTCTAAAAAAGTGTTTTCTCTTTAAAAATGTCTCGAAAATCTCGAATAGATTATAGTTTTAAATCTGATCGATTGTCTAAAATCACTACCGATACTTACATGACGAATCAGGAGTGTGGAATAGGCGTTACGATATTTCGACTTCGACTCAATTATCTTTTTAGAATAGATTCCCTAGCTAAAGCTTCGATTTTAAATTCATTCCGATTCAAACCGAAAAATATCTGAATTATTCCGGAATTTGTATCCGAACCAGACAGTTTCCTTCCGGTCTAATCCGAAGGAATTTTTCAATCCGAATTAATCCAAAGCCCATTCAAAATCAATCCGAATCCTAGCGAAAGCTTCCGATTGAAATTCATTCCGAATCAATCCGAAATGTTCTAAATCATTCCGGAATTTGTATCCGAACCAAGCATTTTCATTCCGATCTAATCTCAAGGAAGTTTTCAATCCGAATTAATCCGAAGCCCAATAAAAATCAATCAGAATTAATCCAAATAAATTCGGTAAATCCGAATGAATCCGAGTTTATCCGAATTCTTCGGAATCATTCGGATTGATTCGGATGCATTCAGATTGAAAGTCTTGATTGACCTGGATTCATTCGGATTCATCCGGATTGACTGGATTTATTCGAATTGAATTTTTGGGATAATTCTGATTAATTCGGATTGGCGGATTCATTCGGATTAAAGGTTCGGATTGCTTTTGAATGGTGTTCGGATTAATTTGGATTGAAAACTTCCTTCGAATTAAATCGGAATGAAACTGTTTGGTTCGGATAAAAATTCCCGAACGATTTGGATTGATTCGGAATGAATTTCAATCCGGAGCTTTCGACAGGGAACCTTCAATCCGAATGAATCCGCCAAATCCAAAGTAATCAGAATTAATCCGAAATTTCAATCCGAATGATTCCGAATTTTTCGGAATCATTCGGATAGAACAGATTAAATCGGATTCATTCTGATTTGAAGTCCAGATTGACCGGATTTATTTGGATTGAAAATTCGGATTGGTGGATTCATTCGGATTGAAGGTTCGGATTGCTTTTGAATGGGTTTCGGATTAATTCGGATTGAAAACTTCCTTCGGATTAGATCGGAATAAAACTGTTTGTTTCGGATACAAATTCCGGATTGATTCGGATTGATTCGGAACGAATTTTAATCCGAAGAACTAGTTACAAGTAACTAAGTTACTAAAAAGTTACGTTTTTTGTAACTTTTAGAGTAACTTATTAGTTACTTTTTTAAAAAAATAACTGTAACGTATCTTAGTTAATTTGTGTTTATTGTATGGTTAATTTACATTTTTCTTCTAATAAAAAGGGAAGAGATTAAAGACTCAAATTTTAAATAATATTTTAAATAATATTAAAATAATATTTAAAAGAATATATTTATAATAATATTTAAAATCATATTATGATCAATTATTTAATATTTTTATCATAATAATTTACCCTAGCGAAAGCTTCTGATTGAAATTCATTCCGAACGAATCCGCCAATACGAATTAATCCAAACTTTCAATCCGAATAAACCGCGATCAATCCGAATTAATCAGAATTAATCCGAATTTATATGAATTTTTTGAAATCATTCAGATTGATTCGGATAGAACGGACTAATTTAGATTCATTCGGATTAAAAGTCCTGATTGACAGAATTTATTCGGATTGAAAACTTACTTCGGATTAGATCGGAATAAAACTGTTTGGTTCGGATGCAAATTCCGGAATGATTCGGATTGATTCGGAATGAATTTCAATCCGAAGCTTTCGCTAGGGTAATAATAATAAATAATTTTATTAATCTTATAATAATTATTTTTATTTTTTAATTTAAAAAATTGAGGAAGAGAAAAAAGTAACTTTTTAGGTAACTTAACGTTACTTCATCTAGTAACTGTAACAGTTACAAGTAACGTAACTTTAACTAGATACTCAAAAAAAAGTAATTTACCGAACACTGTTCAAGACATATTTAACTCACAAATACATTACCGGTTAGAATTTTGAGTTCACCTGTTTTTCGATGATCGTTTAAATTCTCTTAAATTTAATTATATCAAAGATTGCATTTTTGTCTTTTAAGCAATTTAAAAGCTATAAAAATTTTGTTTAAAATGAACCCAGGACGAAATCACCTTATCAATTTTTGAAGAGGATATATATTGCAAAAAAAAAATTTTTAATATTAATGTTTTATAGAAATATCAATTACTTTCGAAATAATCATCATTTTACTTCTTCATAGAGGAAGCTTTGTAATCGTTACATTTTCCAATATTTTAAAAATCGTTTAATTAAACTTTCCTCACTTGATAAATGTCTAATACAACATTCTAATCAATTGTCCGGATGTATATTTGGGTGTGTGTGTGTGTGTGTGTGTGTGTGTGTGTGTGTGTGTGTGTGTGTGTGTGTGTGTGTGTGTGTGTAGATGGCGCCGTTTTTTGTCGCCCAATTAACTTAATGACAGTTGTAGCTAAATTGATGAAATATTTGTAAGGTATATTGGCTCTACCTATATCTTAAAACGTGCCAAAGGATTTTTCAAAATATTGAATTTTAAATTTTTTATGTACATTATAATTTTTTTAAAAAATTGATTTTTCGACAATAACTTCTCAAATAATCAAAATTCAAAGCTTATGTAAAGGAAAGAAAGATTCCTTGCGTAATTTAAAAAAATTTCGTTTTTCGTTTTTATATATATATATATATATATATATATATGTATATAAAAACGAAAAACGAAATTTTCAAGGGGAGCTTTGCCCCCCTGCGCGCTTCGCGCGCCTATACATTTATTTCTTTAAAGTGTGATATTTTATAAAGTATTGATTTAGACATTTATAGATAGATAATATAGATAATGAGGATAGATTTATAATTGATAATATGTTTTAGATATTTATCTTCTTCTATCAAAAAATTTATATCAAAATATAAAGTTTATTTTAAAAAATATCACACTCTAAAGACATATTTTGATCATTTTTTCACAACTTCGTCAAATATTTTTCTTGTACAATCGGGAAAAAAACGTACCTAAAAGGCAAAACACCTTATGGAAAGTAAGAACCATTAACAAATTTTTTTTTCATCTGAGAGATAGCAAAAAAGTTGCTGTGTGAACTATTTTATATAACTTACGATATCTATTTTCAAATATCATAACGAACGCGTATTTCCTCCTCCACCTTTCCATTTTTTTAAATCTTATAAAAATGTTTTCCATATATTTTGTAAATTAAATAAGTACTATATCCCTTTTATGATATAAATAAAATAATAATTATTAGTTTGTTTTCGACATTAACTACGTTTACTGTAGTATGTTATTGTTTAACCCTATCACTTTATCGCATTTTTTGGCAACTTATTTGTTTATCGTGCATGGGTCTTTTCAGACCCAAGCCATGTTAAAACGTTCAATTATCAATAAAAAAATCTGGTAAAATTCCTGTACACTCTTAAGCTCTTCTTCTTTATGGGCACAGTATAAAGGTTGCAAAAATATTTAAACAAATATTTTATTTTTAGTGATAAACACACCCACCTCCCGAAAATGGAGATATTTACTAAAAATAAAAATAAAAATAAAAAAAAAATAATAATAATAATAATAATAATATTTACTAAAAAAATCATGTGGAAATTTTAAATCCCTACATTCGGAAATTCCGCGTGCTCATTTGAATTGGGTTTCATTAAGAGCATGTAATACTTTACCATAAGAGCAAATTAGTTATACCAATTATTTATACATAATAATAAATATTTTTTGCTAATAAGAGTCAATAAACCTTCGTCTCATGTAGACGAAGGTTTATTGACTCTTATCATAAGTCTAAACTTGAAATATATCAAAAATCGTGGTTTTAAGAAAGAAGTTTTATATTTATATTTAAAATAAACAATTAACTATTTTAAAACCGGTTAATTGATTTTTAAATTAATTTAAAATTAGTCAAGAATTCTTGACCTTTAAAGGGGTAAGTGACCTTAATGACATACGCCCTTCTTGACCAATATATGACATGCACTTTTTGGCAATTACGTGAGATACGCCCTTCTTGAACTCTAATGAAATAATTTCTAAGAAAAAATTTCCAAGATGCACTACGTGGAAGTAACAAATAATAGCATCTTAAACTGTAAATAAATTGTAAAAATTTCATTGAATTTTAAATTATAGTCATAATGGTTACTATATTTACTCATAAATATAGTGAAAATTAAAGATTTAATTAAAATATAAAATCTAAAATATAAAATATACATTCAACGAAGTTGGCAAAAAATCAATAATAAATAATTAATTCTATGTTTTAATTAATAATTTATTTAATTAAGTAATAATAATATTAATTAAATAATAATATCAATAATAGAAATCATAGAACTATACAGAATTCTATTAGGGGTCGAACATTAATCGGAATGGGGGGTACACGGAAAAAATATGTCCTATAAAAAGTGTAGAACTCAGTCTGGGAACCTTGGACGGGTACCAAAATGTTGTAAAAATTGTAAACCTCCTTTTATGAAATTTACAAGATATTTCAATACTAAGTGCAAGAAAGAACTACATAAAGTCCTGGACAGTCTAGGAAAATATGAAGGGTTCTAAAACAAAATAAAAAAAGCAAAGCTAACTTCAGACTTAGTAGTCTTTTGTGTCCAAGTTCATATCACACACACGAGAAATGTTTTCGTCACTTATTTAATACACACAAACCTAATTCTATACATAACCTAACACTACTACACACAACGCAATTCTCTAACGCAGAATATCGCACGCTGAGTATACCAGTCGAAATGGTCCTTATATACTAACTAGCCAAATCTTCACCGCTTGTGAGAAACGTCACAGTGACCCAAGTGATATTTAATTTGTTTTCACATGTTTTATTTAAATATTATATTATAACTGTATCATTTTATTATTTTTAATATTTTAATGTTTAAGATTTCGTGAGTTTTATATAAGTACACTTATTAACTTTATATTTCACTCTGCCAGCTGATGGTCGACTGCGCACATCGACGCGCAACATTTTCCCAGACTGTCCAGGACTTTCTGTAATCCCAGCTCTTCAGTAAATACAAAACTATTTTTCCTAGACTATTATAGAAAATTTCCAAGACTCATTTGCATTTAGTATTGAAAAGTTTGAAACCTTTTATTAAAAGTCATTCAAGATCTCCAATATTTTGGTACCCATCCAAAACTCCTGGACTAATTCTACATTTTTTACAGGACATATTTTTTCCGTGTATCATAAAATATAATATTTAAAAACAAAGGAAGGCAGTTTTTTTTAGAGAGAAATATTAGATTAAAATCAATTCATATTTTACGCAAAGTAAAGAACGATTCGCATTTATTTTTATTATTTTTAATTTTAATATAAATAACTAATTACACATGTATCGCGTTATAAAAAAAGTGGGTAATTATATTCTTTTAAAAATTTACTGCATTCACAGTTGTATGAATGTTTTGCGAGGTTTCTCCTTCGAAAAAAAAATGAAGAAATTTACAGTTTTATGATAACATTTCAAATAAAAAATTAATATTTATTATCACATCAATGTAACTGTAAAAATAGTTAATTTTGAAAACAATCTAACAACTATTATTTTTTATAAGTCAAAATACATGTAGTAATTATTTTATTTATAAAATATAAGGAAGTTAGTTAATTAGTCCAATAAAACATAGTTTTTTTTTTTTTGAAAGAAGAAATGAAATATTATAAATTAGAACATTTAAAAACGATAAAAAACATTTAAAATTAGATACATTTAAATGATCATTGAAAAACAGGTGAACTCACAATTCTGACTGGTAGTGCAACATTGTAAGCAAAAGATTAAAATTTCCCTGACATTTCCCTGACTTACGGACAAATTTCCTTGACTGATGAAAACTCGAAATGCGACTAAATTTTCAATAATAATGCTATTGAAATTTTTCAAAAATTTCACATAATATCATTTGAAATCTTTTGAAACTCAATGAAATCTTTTTAAATCCCCTAAAGGTCCACGGAATCTTTTAAAAATATTTTAAAATCCGTTAAAATTCCACGACAAATTTTAAAATCACTTCAAATCATCTGAAATTCGTAAAAATCTCTCAAATTCGCGAAAACCTTTGAAATCTCTTAAAATACCTTGAAATTTCTTGAGATTCCTAGAAACGTTTTAAAATTCCATGAAATCCCTTAAAGTTTCATTAATTCTTTTAAAATCCCTTAAAATTCGCGGAAATCTTTTGAAATTCCTAGAAACATCGTAAAACTCCATTTTAAATTCTTAAATTCCACGAAAAACTACAAAATCTTTTATAATTCTAAAAATCTCTTAAAATTATTGGAAACCTATTTATTTCTTTGAAATTCCACCTCAATATTTAAACTCACATGAAATCTAAATTTTGAATCCAAAAACCCTTGTACAATGTTGAAAAATAATTTTACAATTATTTAAATAAATCTATCAGATTCTATATAGAAATTTAACTTTAAAATGAGCCCAAGAAATAAAAAAAAAATATTTATAAACTAGCACTTTCTTTCCTTATGCAGGAAACATTAACGATTTTTTAAAAATATTATTACATAAGCTTTGAATGATTCTCATTGTTTGAGAATTTATAGTCGAAAAATCAATTGTACAAATTTTATTGATAATAATGTTAAACTAGCTGTCAAGTTGTATCAACTTTTGTGCTCATTCAATGAGCACTTTGCTTCCTGTAAGCAAATATGATTTGCTTCCTCATAGAGGAAGCATTAAGTATTGAATTTTATTTAAATCAGCATTAAATTTTAATTATTTGAGAAGTTATATTCGAAAAACTCTTTTTCAAAAATTACAATAAAGCATAACTTTCTTATTTTTGAATGAAATGGATTAATCTTATAGGTCAATCGATTCGTCTGAACACAAGGAATCTTCATTTCCCTAACACCAGCTTTAAATTTTTATTATTTGAGAAATTATAGTCGAAAAATTGAATTTTTAAAAAATAATTTTTTATAACTTTCTTATTTCTCAATGAAATGCATTAATCATACAGGTCAATCGATTCGTCTCGACATAAAGAATATTTATTTTCCTTACGTCAACTTAAAATTTTGATTATTTGAAAAGTTATAGTTAATTAATTTTTGAAAATACAATTAACCATAACATCCTTATTTTTTAATGAAATGCATTAATCATATAGGTCAATCGATTCGTCTCGATGAAAGGAATCTACGTTTTCCTTACATCAGCTTTAAATTTTGAATATTTCAGAAGTTATAATGAAAAAATGAATTTTACGAAAATTATAAAAGTACATAAAACTTGTAAAATTAAATATTTTGTTAAACCCTTGTAAGAAATTCAACTAGGTATATAGTGGAATAACTATGCAAAATTTCATCAATTTATCTTTACGCGTTTTCAAGAAATTGCTGGATCGTGACACACACACACACACACACACACATACACACACACACACATCCGGACAATTTTTCAGGACATCATATTAGATATATTGCCATTGAAATATGTTCAAAAAAACCTTTTTTAGGAAAATGGATTTTGTCACCATTACAAAGCTTCCTCTATGAGGAAGCAAAATTCTTAAGATTTAAGTGGTTACCCTGACAATGTCGAGTAATTAAAAAAAAAAAAACAGATATAATGAAAATGCTGCAATTTAAGGAAAATATTATTTTGTAATAAAATATTTATTTCCTAAATTTCTCTTGCTTTATATAATGTGTGAATATTAAAAAAAAAAAAAAAAAAAAAAAAAGTAGGGTGAATGTTTATTGAGTTCGAGATGGAGTTACCCATTCTTTAAGCTGCATTCACATCGGGTTCTAAAGGTTCCGAGTCCGAGGTGATGTCGCTTCCTTTTTTTACATTCTTCTCTCTCTTGTCTTCTCCACTCGCATCTTCGAACGTCCTGGGAAAGCGCGTTCTATATAGGCTCAATTTATTTTGTATTCTTTAGCCGTAAGCTAGATCTTTGCTGACATCAGACAATTCTGAAAATGTTTCTTAAGTTGTAATTGGAGCTTAAAAGACTAGTTTGTCTTGTTTTTTATTTTAAGATTCGTATTCCAAAGTTCTTTTTCTGCTTGCCTGAAACCTGATTTCTTGAAAGAACGACGGGTAACAAAGAAATATGCATCGGCTGAATAATTTAAACTCTAGGGAGACTTATTTCATATTCTATTTATGAAGAGGGTGTTTGCTCACCTGGAAATCTCACACTAGAATATTCTATGGGGGAATTTTGATCCAGAAATCAAGTACCTTCTTACATAGTTTCAAAACTTGATTGCTTACTGAGAAAACTGTTTGGTTTGGACAACAAAACTTTTTGTTGCTTAGAAGCAACAAAAATTGTTGGTTGTGCCAACCGAATTTTTGTTGAACCAGCCAAAGTTTTTTTAATTCAACTAAAACCGAGATTTTGTTGATATAAATGAATTTTTTTGGTTCAACAAAAGGTTTGTTGAAAGAAACCAAATTTGGTTGGCACAACCAAACAATTTTTGTTGCTTCTATAGCAACAAAAAGTTCTGTTGTCCGAACCAAAAAGTTTTCTCAGTGCTTTAATGTTTTATTATATATTGTATATTCAAAAGTATTTTCACTATATCCGTAAGAAACTGGAATCACTGAAATCTATTAAAATTAAGGGCGTTGCACCCAAGTGCTGAGCTCAAAATTTTATTCTCCATTTTACTCAACGAAACTTATAGATAAATATTTTTCCGCTCTGCAGCACTAATCTTTTATCAAATATAAGACTACGTACAGAGCGAAAAAATATTTAATTTCGATACTTTTTGCATAAAATGAAGAATTCAAAATCTAATTTCAAAATTGAATATTTTCATTTTACTTAAAAAATATTTGAATTATATATTTTCTCGCTCTGTGCGCATTATTTTTAGTTAAAAATTGATTAATTCTAGAGAGGGAAAAAATTCCAAATGTAAAATGAAGAAATCGAATTGTTAGATTAAAGTTTGGCTATAACACCCTTAAGGCCATGTAAAACTTACTCGATCCCTACCTTACCGACATTTTTTTCTCTGCAACGCTACTCCTACATTTATTGAGATATCAAATTGAAAATTTCTGAAATTGAAGCTAAAGTATAAAGGCACGTTTATCTGGTCCTAAATATCGACATTTAAAAAAAAAAATTTCAAAAAAATTTTTTTTTATTTTTACAAAAATTTAAGACCAGATAAACATAACTTAGATTATTTTCTTTAATTTTAGAAATTTTCAATTTGATATTTCAACAAATGTACAAGTAAGTTTGCAGAGAAAAAAATGTCGGTAAGGTAGGGATCGGGTAAGTCTTACATGGCCTTAATTCTATTCTCCATTTTACTCAATGAAAATTATAGATAAATATTTTTCCGCTCTGTAGTTCTAACCTTTTTTCAAATATAAAACTGCGTACAGAGCGAAAAAAAAATTCTTATCGATACTTTTTGCATAAAATGAAGAATTCAAAATCTAACTAATTCAATATTTTAATTTTAATTAAAAAATATTTGAATTATATATTTTCTCGCTCTGTGCGCATTATTTTTATTTAAAAATTGATTAATGCTATAGAGGGAAAAAAATTTAAATTTTAATATTTAATTGCTGAGTAAAATGAAGAAATCGAATTTTTAGATTAGAGTTTGGCTCCAACACCTTAATTTCCTTTTCTACTCTTGTCATTATCTTTCAGCAACTCTCCTAAAATCTTTCTGAGTAATAATTGCTTAAAAGAATAGCAAAAAGGTGAGAGATCGGCAAATAGGTAGTTGTTTATTTACCATTTACCATTGAATGAACAAGTACAGTTTTAAGTTCTACCAATTGTATGGTTTTTTTTTATTCAACTGCATTCTTGAACTGAATCTTACTAAATTTTTTATCTAGACTGTACGCCCTTTTTCTATCTGGCATCCTGTATATTCTGAAGGAAACAATTATTTGCAGTGATAATATCTTCACCTGGATAAAGTTGTTATAAGGAAGTCTAGGTTGCAATTTCTTTATGAAGTTATTTTATTGCTTGTTTCCTTTGTATTGACGCTTTTAGCTCGCACTATTCAAAAAATTGTTTTAAAAAAGAGTAAAACTGGTAGTTAACTTTTTTGCAGTCTTTTTAAAATATATTATTATGTAATAATTCATAATACTATAGACCTTCCGAAATTTAAAAATTTTTAATTTTTAATAAAGTTCCCACAACGATTTTATCAGAAGTTAAGCTTTTATATTATATTATAGAAGTCTAGCTTTTATATTTTTAATTCGCTTTCTAAAAATCAAATTCACTTTGTATACTTTTTACAAACTAGGTACATAAAATCAACAAAGTTGAAATTCATCCTCCCACTTTCTTTCGATTAAAAAACTCATTAGCTAAAATTAGACTTCCCCTTTCTGTTTGTTTTCTATTTGCGAACATGAAAGTCCCTTTTCTGCGAATTGTAACCATCGCCCTTTACGGAGAATGCCGAACCTCCCTATGAAATCCCATAATTCCGTTGGGATTATACCCTACGAACAGGTGAACTTGATTACCAGGCGTGCTGAGTGATATGAAAAAAGAACTGTAAACTTCGCTCCTACAATTAAATTCGTGAGAAAGATTCGATAATTTATTTCTTTAATTAAAAGAAATATTTTAGTATTCCCATAAATTCAAATATTCAAGCGTAAATCAAGATAGAAGAATTTATTTTCTCTGACATAAAAAGTAATTTTGCTTGATTATTATTAGCTTTCATCAAACGTTTCTTTACAGTTTCTAGAACTTCACTAGTCAGCCAGTTATTCAAACAAACAGTCAACGTTTTTATTGGGGATTAAAAATTTTTTAAACAAGCTCCTTCGGTTCTTTAGACTTTTAGAGTTAATCTATTGTATTTTTATAAACACATATTTAATAGCTTATACTCAAAATTATTTCTCGATGAGAATATTCTATAGAGAAATATATTTCATTTCATGGTGGCCACATGTCAGCTTGTAAGGATTTTAGGAGATTTTGACATTTTTAAAGTGATTTTAAGAGATTTTAAGGGTGTTGGAGTCAAGTTCTAATATAAAAATTCGATTTCTTCATTTTTACTCAACAAATATTAAATTTGGAATTTTTTTCCCTCTGTTGAAATAATCAATTTTTAACTAGAATTATGCGCACAGAGCGAGAAAATATCTAATCCAAATATTTTTTAAGTAAAATGAAAATATTGAATTTTGAAGTCAGATTTTGAATTCCTCGTTTTATACAAAAAGTGTCGAAACTAAATATTTTTTCGCTTTGTACGCAGTTTTATATTTGAAAAAAGATTAGTGCTACAGAGCGAAAAAATATTTATCTATAATTTTCGTTGAGTAAAATGGAGAATAGAATTAAGGGTGTTATAGCCAAACTTTAATCTAACAATTCGATTTCTTCATTTTACTCAACAAATATTAAATTTGGAATTTTTTCCCTCGGTAGGATTAATCAATTTTTAACTAAACATAATGCACACAGAGCGAGAAAATTTCTAATTAAAATATTTTTTAAGTAAAATCAAAATATTGAATTTTGAAGTCAGATTTTGAATTCCTCGTTTTATGCAAAAAGTATCGAAACTATATATTTTTTCGCTCTATACGCAGTCTTATATTTGAAAAAATATCAGTGCTACAGAGCGAAAAAATATTTATCTAAAATTTTTGTTGAGTAAAATGGAGAATGGAATTTTGAACTTAACACAGTAGTTGTCAGGGAAAATAGAAATTGACATTTGTGTTAACTATGTTATTTTTGTCGTATTACGTATATAACTTTTATAATTTATTTAACAAATTTTAGAAGCTATCCAAAGATTTCGAAAGATTATAAATAATTTCCAGATATTCACTGAGATTCTTTAGGTTTCTAATGATTTCAAGATATTTTCAATAATTTTAAAGGATTTTCAGAGGTTTTTAGGAATTTTAAGTAATTACAAGAGATTTGTATAATTTAGTTGAATTTTAAGAGGACTTCATGAAATTTTAAGAGATTTTTAAGAAAATTTAGGGAATTCAAAGAATTTTAAGGAATTTTTATTTTTTAAAGTAATTAAATAATAACAATAATAATAATAATAATATATTATATAATAATATAATAATAATATAATAAAAATATTATATATTATATTATATATTATACATATAATATATATACATATATATATATATATATATATATATATATTATATAAATATATATAATTATATATTATATAAAAAAATCGCCTCTGAAAATCCTTTAAAATTATTGAAAATATTATTATTTATATAATAATAATATAATATTATATATTATAATACATACATATATATATATAATATATGTGTGTATGTGTGTATTATATTATATTTTATAATATAATAATAATTTATATAATAATAATATTATTTAATAATAATTAAATAATTTTTATTCCACATGGAATATTAAAGGATTTGATGTGATTTTTATAATTTTTAAAAGATTTTCTCGAATTTTACAAAATTTTAAAGGACTTTCAAAGGCTTGTAAGAATTTTAAGAAATTTTGTTTTTTTCAAAGTGATTTTAAGGGATTTGATTGAAATTTTAAAGAATCTCACAAGAGATTTGTCAGAATTTTAATACATTTTAATTATTTTAAATTGATTTTAAAAAATTTAAATGTTCCTCATGGAATTTTCAAGGATTTCACAACATTTTTATGATTTATAATAGATTTTGTAGAAGTTTAAGGAATCTTTACATATTTTAAGGGATTTTAAAGTTTTTCGTGAAATTCTAAAGGATTTTAAGAAGCTTATAAAAATTGTAAGTAATTTTGACATTTTAAAAATTATTTTAAGGAATTTTAATAGTCCTCATAGAATTTTAAAAAATTTCAAGTCATTTTTGATTTTTAAAAGATTTTGTGAGATTTTTTATTTAAAGAGTTTTTTTTTAGAGACTTTAATGCACTTTCGGGGATTTTAAAGAATTTCACGAGATTTTATGATTTGTAAACGATTTTGTAAAATAATTTTAAAGGATTTCATAGAATTTTAAATATTGTAGTGGAATTTTAAGATATTTAAAGATGTTTTTAGGAATTTCAAAAGATTTCAGCAAATTTTAAGGGATTTCAATAGGTTTCCAATAATTTTAAGAAATTTTGATGTATTTCAAGAGTCTTTAAAATTCCCCGTGGATGTTGTTGTAAATTCGAGATTTTTACGAATATTAAATGTTGTGAAGTGATTTTAAATTTCAAAAGATTTAAAGTGATATTATACGAAATTTTTTAAAAATGTCAATAGTAATATTATTGAAAATTTATACCCATTTTTAATACTTCTCTGTCAGGGAAATTTGTCTGAAAGTCAGGAAAAAGTCAGGGAAATGTCAGGAAAATTGAAAAATTGAATCTTGTAGCCACCCTGTCATGGTATTAAAAGAAATTTCAAAAGATTTGAAAAATATTTTCAGAAATTTTAAGTGATATACAAAATTTTTGAAAAAGTTCAATAGCACTACTGAAAATTTATTCGCAATTGAATCTTGTGGACACCCTGAATTTGCTAGAATGTGAGATTTGCATACAGGGCCGGCTTTAGACAAAATGACGCCCGGGGCAAATTTAAAAAAAACGCCCCCCTCCCCAACGTTTTTATACAAGGTGGCCACAAGCTTCATTTTTCTCATTTCCCTGACATTTCCCTGACTTTCAGACAAATTTTCCTAACAGAAAAGAATTAAAAATGCAAACAAATTTTCAATAATAATACTACTGAAATTTCTCAAAAATTTTGGAATTTAAAATCACTTTACAACATTGAAAATTCGTTAAAAAAAAATTTATAACCTTGGAAATGTCTTAAAATTCATTGAAATTTCTTGAAATTCCTAGAAACATCCTAAAATTCGACGAAATCCTTTCAAATTTGCTAATATTTCATGAAAACCCTTAAATTTCCACTAATTATTTTAAAATTCCTCAAAATTATTTAAAGTCCATTAAATTCCTTAAAAAACTTCAAAATATTTTATAAATTCCTAAAAATCTCTTAAAATTTCCTACAATCCTTCGAAGTTCCACAAAATCTTTTAAAAACCTCTTTAAATATTTAAGAATTCCATAAGGAACTTTAATATTTCTTAAAATACGTCGAAATCTTTTAAAATTATTGTAAACTTATTGAAATCCCATAAAATTCGCTGAAATCTTTTGAAATTCCTAAAAACATCTTTAAGATCCTTAAAATTTCGCTATAATATTTAAAACTTTGAAATTACCTAAAATACATTAAAATCTCTAAATAAAAATTCTTGGAAACAAAAACATCACAAAATCCTTTAAAAATCGAAAATAATTTTTGAAATTTTTTTTAATTTCACGAGGAATATTTAAATTCCCTAAAATAATTTTAAAAATGTCAAAATTTCATTAAATTTGTACAAGCTTCTTAAAATTCTTTAGAATTCCACAAAAAAAAAATTTTAATCTCTTAAAATACGTAAAGATCTCTTAAAATTCTTGAATACCTCTTGAAATTCCATAAAATTTTTCAAATTCTTTTATAAGTCATAAAAATCTTGTCAAATTTTTTAAAATTTCAATCAAATCCTGTACAATTACTTTTAAAAAATCAACATTTCTTAAAATTAATTTTTGTCAGGTGAACCTGTTAGGCACACAGCGACTCACGCAGGGTTAAAAATTCAATAAGGAACTTTGAAATTTCCTAAAATACATTGAAGTCTCTAAATAAAAATTCTTGGAATCTAAAACCTTAGAAAATCCTTTAAAACTCAAAAATAATTTTTGAAACTTTTTTAATTTTACGAGGAATATATAAATTACTTAAAATCATTTTAAAAATGTCAAAATTTCTTGAAGTTTTTACAAGCTTCTTAAAATTCTTTATAATTCCACCAAAAACTTGAAAATCTCTTAAAATACGTAAAATTCTTGAAAACCTCTTGAAATTCTATAAAATTCTACAAATTCTTTTATAAGTCATAAAAATCTTGTGAGATTCTTTAAACTTCCAATCAAATCCCTTACAATCACTTTTAAAAAATCAACATTTCTTAAAATTCTTTCAAGCCTTTTAAAATCCTTTGAAATTCCACGAAAATATTTATAATTCCATGAAAAACTTTTAAATCCTTAAAATATGTAAAAATCTCTTAAAATTTTGTAAAATTCCACAAAACCTTT
Organism: Synergus itoensis; assembly: GCA_904066005.1. Taxonomy (NCBI): domain Eukaryota; kingdom Metazoa; phylum Arthropoda; class Insecta; order Hymenoptera; family Cynipidae; genus Synergus; species Synergus itoensis. The sequence continues at coordinate 43,019 of CAJFCP010025345.1, forward strand.
TTAAAAAGGCGCCCCTCAAATTTGGCGCCCAGGGCGACCGCCCTGCTTGCCCTGCCCTAAAACCGGTACTGTTTGCATATGTATTTGAGACTTGCAAGCAAAATGAAAATATCACATTATCGATTAATTTTCCATACTCTCTGATATACATACATAATTAAAATCAGGTTTTAGAATGCGCTTGACTGTTTTATTCGTATCTTTTCTGTTTGTGTATCTATAAATTTCTTGAATTTGTATTGACTGGAATTATTGTTTCAGCGGAGCCACAGGACGATTGTAATCGGATGAAGTTGGGCCAAGCATGCCCTCTAAGAAGCAGTACAATCTCGTGCATAATGACGAGTACGATACGCGAATACCGCTCTACAGCGACGAGACGTTCCATCGTGGTATCATTTTCCATGCCAAGGTAACTTGATACAGCCTTAAACACTTGTTCTTGACTTTATCCAGGGGATTGGCACCTCATTGAATCCAATGTAGCATTAAACTTCACTTTTCCAACCGGAACGACAAGCAAGATATCAGTTTCTTAGAATCAAAAAACCACAATATCTATTAGTGATGAGATATCGATATTCAGCGTCCGATATATCGATATTTTATATCGATATTTACAAAACGATATATCAAAGTGTTATAAAATGAAATGTTTAAAACGACCGCACATGTATCTCAACTGAAATTGTGGAAATCGAGCGAAGGAAATTCTGAAGGTGAGAATGATGAATGCAGCATGAATGAGTCCAGTTCCGAAAATGTAAAATCCTTGTCTGAAAATCCTGAGAAAATCGAAAGATTCAAGGGAAAATGTCCTGAAGAAAGGAAATCCGTGTCCGAGAGTCCGAAGAATAAGCCGCATAGCCTAAATGGGGAAAAGAGACCAAAGAGGTCACAGAAAAGGCCGGCGTATTTAAAAGATTATGTCGAATAAAGAAAATAGAAAGTAAGCCTAGAAATTGAAGCAATACACGAGCTGTATAATTATAACAAAAGTCAATATCGATATTTTTCATTATACCGATATTTTTTTTTATCTATTTAAAAATTATTTATTTCTCCCAAAATCCAACCGAAGAAGCATTTCCATTTTCTCATCCAATGCAAATATCTATTCCATTGGATTTCTCCGAAACTTTAATTCTATCTAGTGATGGGCGATTCTACTCGATTCTTTGAAATGACTCGATTCTTTTCTTGAAGAATCGATTCTCTGCGTATCGATTCTGTTTTAACGAAGAATCGAAGTTCAGAATCGACAGGTTACTTTTTTATTTACATATTTTTTATTTACAGAATATATACTTAA
>CAJFCP010025345.1:59831-73737 GCA_904066005.1 Synergus itoensis
TGGAGGATTTCCTCGAGGAATTTGAAAATCCTCGCGGATTTCCTCGAGGAATTCGAAAATCCTCGCGGATTTCCTCGTGTTTTCCTCATCCGAAAATAACACGAGGATTTCCTCGAGGATTTTTTTAATAGGGAAGTCATTTAGAAATTCTAAAATTCTTTTGAATTTAGTGAAAATTAATTGAAAATCGTCAAAATCCCTTTTGAAATTCCTCTCTAAAAAAATGGTGTCACAAAATGTCTTGAAAATCTGGAATACATTATTATTGCAAATCTGATTGGGCTTTGAATGACTTGAAGTTGTAAGAAGGAATATAAAATAATCGCGCGCTGAGCGCGCGTGTTGGTTTACTAGTGATTTTAAAAACTTTAGGAGTATTTTACAAATAAGTAAAGATATACGACGCTGAAGGAAAATATTAAAGTCGGTGCCATTTGAGAATGACTCTAATTTCCTGTAGTCTGTTCCAAGAAATTCAGATATTTTACAACTCCAGTCAACGTCAGAATTACGTATTCTTTATTGATCGTTTAAAATCGGATTTCTCTGTATTGTAGTTACGCTTACGCCCTACTTGAAAATGATTTAGATTGCTACTTCGAATCTTCGTATACTAAGCTGGACCATCGCCTATTTTCATCAAACTTACTGCGGAAATGGTACACACCTGGGTATTTAGATCACCAGCGTGTGTATCGAATTTTTTTTTTAAAGATCCATTTCATACATTCAATCATTAGCTTTTTTTAAAATTAATTGTCTGAAAGGAAAGTCAAGAAAAATTGAGGGAAATGGAAAAATCGAATCTTATGGCCACCCTGAATTAAATTTATATTTTTTGTTCAACTTTTTTAAGGAAATCTTTTAAACTATTTCTAATTTCAAATCTAAAATTTAAGCAAGTTTTTACTGTTGATAAAATGGTATTTTATTCATATTTTCAAAACATTTTCTCAAGAACTTGTAGTGTTACATACGAACTGCAGTAAATTATCCTATAGTTGCAATTTTACGATCGAAAGTCATACTTTACGTAGCAAGTTTTTTTTACTTTCACTAGCTCTTTTGTTCGTTATAATTTTCCGGTTCATTTTTTAATACTTGTGTACAAGTCATTTACTGCATAAGTATTTTAAAAGGTAAAAGATATTTTATTAAAATTGACATTTAAGGTAGTTTAGTTTTTGTTTTAAATATAAATTTGATTTATTGAGTTGGACAAAATTTTGTCTTTGTGCATTGGAAACGTTGTTTATGCTCTATTTTGTAAATTTGAAGGATTGCAATTTGGAAAGCACCCAAACTTAAAAGACTTTGCATTAAAAGGCAATAAAATTTAAAAGCTCGGTACTTAAGTTATTTCAAATGGATTCTTAGAAAAGAAACACTTTAAATAGTTTACATATATACATTGAATTTTAAAACTTCGAGTTTTCTAAAGTGTGTACTTTTTCCCAAAGTTCCAAAAGTAAAGGTGTACTTTTAGCTGGTATTTGATACTAACTTTCAGAAGATTTTGATTTAAAACAAAGAAGAGGAAACAACTTCCAGTTTTAGGTAGTAAAAAAAGACCATTTGATTTTAAGGGTGTTGGAGCCAAATTTTAATCTAAAAATTCGATTTCTTCATTTCACTCAACAAATATTAAATTTGGAATTTTTTCCCTCTGTATAATTAATCAATTTTTAATTAGAATTATGCGTACAGAGCGAGAAAATATCTAATTCAAATATTTTTTAACTAAAATGAAAGTATTGAATTTTGCAATTAGATTTTTAATTCTTCGTTTTATGCAAAAAGTATCGAAATTAAATATTTTTTCGCTCTGTACGCAGTCTTATATTTGAAAAAAGATTAACCCTACAGAGCGAAAAAATAATTATTTATAATTTTCCTTGAGTAAAATGGAGAATGGAATTTTGAGCTTAACACTTGGGTCCAACACCCTTAACAGTTCCGCTTATGAATTTGAGAGGCTGCCAATCTCTACCTTGTGTTTCGACTCTTTAATAGCAAAGCAATTGATACGTTTATTTTTTTTCTTTGTAGTTCATTGGCTCTATGGAGGTTCCACGTCCGACGAGCCGACTGGAGATCATGGCGGCGATGCGGAGAATTCGCGTAAGTATCCACCTAATGCAAGGTGTGCATTTGTATTACATACCTGCACATGTATACCTATCAGCTACCAGCAATTCTCAGAGATACCAATTACCCGTTTGCAATCACGTGTGCTTGTATAAATACATATACGTGTGAGCTGAACACTCACTCATCATACCGGTAATCATCTGGCAAGGCACTGACAATGATTCCTTTCGCTTTTAGTATGAGTTCAAGGCCAAGGGGATCAAGAAGAAGAAAGTGACACTGGAGGTCTCGGTGGACGGGGTGAAAGTCACATTACGTAAGAAAAAGGTAAATCTCGCGAACTCGCCCACTGAGGAAGCACCGTTGATTGATCGTTTGTTTTCGATTGGATTGGCACCGACTTTAATGCGATCCTTATTTCCTGCACAGAAAAAACAGCACTGGATGGACGAGAACAAGATGTATCTGATGCATCATCCGATATACAGGTACTTCTTCAGTTATCAATTTGTACCTGATCAGACCATCAGGGTGGCCACATGTCAGGGAAATATCAGAGAAATATCAGGAAAAAAAATTTCTCAGTGAAAATAGAAATTGGTCTATTAATAATAAAAATAAATAAGTTTATTTAATCCTTTAAGGGTTTTGGAGCCAAGTTCTAATCTAAAAATTCGATTTCTTCCCTGCTGGAAGTAAAGAGATAGAAATACTATCTCTTTCTATCTCCTCCTATCTCTAAGATAGAAAGGGATAACGATTGTTTATCCCTTTCTATCTATCAGCTATCCCCTCTATCTCTTTCTATCTCCATTTCAATCCACATTCACGCTTATCTCTTTGAATCTCCTCTTTTCTATCCCTTTCTATTTCTTGTCTATCTCCGCCTATATCTTTCTATCTCTTGTTTATCTCCGCATATCTCTTTCTATCTCTTGTCTATCTCCGCCTATCTCTTTCTATCTCTATCTCAATTCACATCAATGCCTATCTCTTTCAAACTCCACTTCTCTATCTCTTTCTATCTTTTGTCGATCCCCGTCTATCTCTTTCTATCTCCTTATCGATTGCCGTTCTCTCCTATCTCTTTCAATCCCCACTTTTCTATCTCTTTTTATCTCTGTATATACCTTTCTATCCCTTTCTATTTTCTTGTCAATCTTAATTCGCTTTTATCTCTTTTTACCTTCATTTTTCTATCCCTTTCTATCTCCATTTCAATCCACATTCATTCTTATCACTTTGAATCTCTTCTTTTCTATCTCTTTTTATCTCTTGTCTATCTCCACCTATATCTTTCTATTTCCATCTCAAACCACATTCTATCAGTCTATCCTTTTCTATCTCCACTTCAAACCACAACCATGCCTATCACTTTCAATCGCAACATCTACATATATTCCTTCCTATTTTTCGCCTATTCTAGTCTATCCCTTTCTGTTACCTAGTCAACCTCAATTCGCTCTTATCTCTTTCAATCCCCACTTCTTTATACCTGTCTATCTTTCTCCTATTATCGCCTATAACTTTCTATCTTCTTGTCAATCAAAATTCGAACCATTTTAATCCCACTTTTCTGTCACTTTAAATCTCTCCCCTATCCTCATCTATCTCTTTCTATTTCCTTGTCAATCGAAATTTACTGCTATGAATTTCAATCCCCTGATTTCTGACCCAGCCTACTTCTAAACTTATCTTCTTGAAATAGATAGGATAGACAAAGATAGAAATAAAACAGAGAAGTGGAGATTAAAAGAGATAGGCGTTGATATGTGTTGAGATGGAAATAGAGAGAGATAGGCGGAAATAGACATGAGATAAAAAGGGAATGAAAAGAGGACATGTGTACTAGCTGAGATGGAGATAGAAAGGGATAGGCGTGGATGTGGATTGAAATGAAGATAGAAAAGGATAGACAGATATATAGAGATAGAAAGAGATAGAGAAGTGGGGATTGTAAAAAATAGGAGAGAACGGTGATTGACAAAGAGATAGAAAGAGATAGACGGGGATAGACAAAAGATATAAATAAAACAGAGAAGTGGAGATTGAAAAAGATAGGCGTTGATATGTATTGAGATGGGAATAGAATGAGATAGGCGGAAATAGACAAGAGATAAAAAGGGATAGAAAAGAGAGATGTGTACTAGCTGAGATGGAGATAGAAAGAGATAGGCGGTGATAGGCAAGAGATAAAAAAGGAATAGAAATGAGGAGATTCAAAGAGAAAAACGTAGATGAGTGATATTGGTTTTTACCACATAATTCCTAAGTCCGTCTCTAACTCAGTGGACTAAGCGTTGGACAGCAAACTCGATGCGCGCGGGTTCGCGTCCCTATAGATGCGGATTTTTCAGCGTTATTATACATTAGAGGTATGATTAGAATAATATGTATGTACAAAATATTGTAGTTATAAAATTACTATGCAAGTTTATAATATAAAAATTAAGAAGTTAATAAGAGAGAGATAGCATTGGGTATATAAAAAGATAAAAATTTCTAGCAAGGGAGATAGAATTAGGGATAGAAAGGAATACAATTTTTTTGCGAATAAATAGACTAAGAGATAGAAAGAGATAGACAGCAGAAATAGAGATAGATTGGGGGATAGGAAGAGATAGATATTACCAGACACAGAGATAGGCTGAGAGATAGGAAGAGATAAATATTACAAGAAAGAGATAGACTGAGGGATAGGAAGAGAATGATCTTACCAGACAGAGGGATAGCCTGAAAGATAGGAAGAGATAGATATCACTGCACACGGGAATACAATGGTGGATAAAAAGGGATAGCGTTTTGGGGATGCAAAATGGATACTTGGAAGAGATAGAAAAGTTCTATCTCTTTCTATCTCCTTACTTCCAGCAGGGTTCATTTTACTCAACAAATATTAAATCTGGAATTTTTTCCCTCTGTAGAATAAATCAATTTTTAACTAGAATTATGCCTACAGAGCGAGAAAATATTGCATTCAAATGTAAAATGAAAATATTTAATTTTGAAGTTAGATTTTACATTCCTCGTTTTATGCAAAAAGTATCGATACTAAATATTTTTTCGCTCTGTACGCAATCTTATATTTTAAAAAAGATTTGTGCTACAGAGGGGAAAAATATTTACCTATAATTTTTGTTGAGTAAAATGGAGAATAGAATTAAGGGTGTTGGAGCCAAACTCTAATCTAAAAATTCGATTTCTTCATTTTACTCCACAAATATTAAAATTTGAATTTTTTCCCTCTGTAGAATTAATCAATTTTTAACTAAACATAATGCACACAGAGCGAGAAAATGTCTAATTCAAATATTTTTCAAGAAAAATGAAAATATTGAATTTTGAAATTAGATTTTGAATTCTTCATTTTATGCAAAAAGTATCGAAATTAAATATGTTTTCGCTCTGTACGCAGTCTTATATTTGAAGAAATATTAGTGCTACGGAGCGGAAAAATATTTATCTATAATTTTCGTTGAGTAAAATGGAGAATGGAATTTTGAGCTTAACACTTGGATCCAACGCCCTTAAGGGCCAAGTCTAGAACTCGTTGAATAAAAGTTATGAAAAGATTCAAGGATAACGTATGGTCATTTTCTGATCGATTTTTGTAATAAAATTTCAAATTTTTTTTTTTTAATTTCCTCGGTTTCTATTCAGTATACCATACACGGTGGGTCTCGACAAAGCTCAACCCAAAAGTGCTTGCACCTCCCGGTTTTCTTTTGTTACACTTCGGTGATATCTCACGATCATTTTAAGCCTAAAAATAAAAAAATCGTTTTGGCCGATTTTGAGAAAGCTCAATATTTGATTTTTCCAAAGGACTTAGCACATTTTCATGAAAATAAGTTTAAAATGAAATTATATTGGCTAAAAACGTTTAGTTTAACATACAAAAAAAGGTTCTAACTGCTGGAAATCTTGCGACAAGTAAAACCGTGAAATAATTGTATAATAATAAAAAGAGAAATAAATAAGAGAATAATAAATAAATAAATAAAATAAATCAGAGAAAAAGTGGAACAACACGAGTTTTTTGCAAATATTTCCTTTCCAAGACATTCAAAGTCCTATGTACCTTTACAAAAATTAAAGTAAATACAATTTACTCCAATTCATTTTTATAAATTAATGTTCTACCTCTAAAATTTTTAGAGTTATAGCTTACAGAAGTCGTTTTTTAGTGAATAATTTTTTATTTTACTTATGTAATAAATTTTAGATTTTGGGCAATAACTTTTTTTCTATGTATAGCTGATGAATGTTGTCAGGAAATAAATGAAAGTAAACTCAATTTCGAGTAAATCTAAAAAAATTAATGCTCTATATGCTAGCATTAATAGGACCGAAATTATGGCCTTCCAAAAATCACCCTTTTTTAGTTAATTTTGTTAAACATCATTTTTTGTCTGTTCATTCCGATTTCAAAGTAGTTTGGACAAAGTATAAAGTCCCTAAAAATCATCCGGAATGTAATGTAATTGTCTTCACTTATTTTAAAAGTTAATCATACATTTAGGTTATTATTTCCTTCAAATATAAGATGGAAAAAATTATAAGAACATTTTTCGATGTTTCGTTCTCTAGAAATGAGAAATAAAAAAAAATGTTTACTAAAATCCACTAAAAAAGGGTTATTTTCAGAAGGCCATAATTTCGCTCCTATTAATGCTAGAGCATTGATTTTTTTTTTAGATTTACTCGAAATTAAGTCTACTTTCATTTATTTCTTGTTAACTTTCATCAGCTATGCATAGAAAAAAAGTAATTACCCAAAATCTAAAATTTGTTATGGAAAATAAAAAATTATTCACTACAAAAGGACTTCCGCAAGCTATACCTCTAAAAATTTTAGAGGTAGAACATTAATTTATAAGAACGAATTGCAGATAATTGTATTTACTTTAATTTTTGTAAAGGTAAATAGGACTTAAGATGTCTTGGAAAGGAAATATTTGGAAAAAAAACTCATGTTTTTCCATTTTTTCTCTCATTTTTCAGAATTATTGCACGGTTTTACTTGTCGCAATAAGATTTCCTTTTTTGTATGCTAAACTAAACGTTTTTAGCCAATATAATTTCATTTTAAACTTATTTTCATGAAAATATTTTGACTAAGTCCTTAGACAAAATAAAAAACTGAGTTTTCTCAAAAAAAGCCTAAAAGATTTTTTTATTTTTGGGCTCAAAATGATCGTAAGACATCACTTTCACGAAATGTAATCAAAAGAAAACCTGAAGGTGCAAGCACTTCTGATCTAATCCACGTATTTATTTTGTAGAATTTTAAGCTTGTTACATGAAAATCAAGAAAATAGAAAATAGTGAATGTTGTTCAGCTGCATCAGTGGTCCTTAAACGGTTAACAGATTTTCGAAGATTTCCAAGGATTTTGAGGGATTATAAAGAATATCCAAACATTCTTTGAGATTCTATACGTTTCTTAAGATTTCAAGGAATTTTCAATCATTTTAAGGGATTATAAAAGATTTTTATATTTAAAAAATTTCGTGGAATTTTAAAGGAACTCGCATGATATTTGAAGATTTAAAAAAAAAAAGTTTAAACAATTCAAAGAAGGCATTATAAAGTTCCTTGGAGAATTGTAAAATATTTTAAGAAGTTTGTAAGAATTTTAAGGATATTTTTACATTTTTAAAGTAATTTTAAGAGATTTCAATTTTCCTCATTGAGTTTTAAAAAACTTCAAAAGATATTTTTGATTTGTAAAAGATTTTGTGAAATTTCAAAGGATTTGACGGAATTTTAAGAAATATAAAGATTTGTCTAAGAATTTCAAGAGATTTCAGAAAATTTTAGGGTATTTCAATAACTTTCCAATAATTTTAATAGATTTTGACGTATTTTCAGGGACTTTGAAATTCCTCATAAAATTTTAAAAGATTTCAAAACGATTTTAATAAGCTTGTAAGAATCTTAAGAATTATTGACATTTTTAAAGTTATTTTAAAGGATTTTAAAGTTTCTCATAGTTTAAGAGCTTTAGACCCATTTTAGGAGATTTTAAAGTTCTTCATTGAATTTAAAAAGTTTTCACTAGATTTTTATGATTTTTAAAAGATTTTGAGGAATTTTAAACTTTTAAAGGATTAAAAAAAATTTGAAGAGATTATAATGGATTTTAATTTTATCATGAACTTTTAATAAACTTCATAAGGTTTCTAGTTTGGTGAAATTTTTAGGAACTTTTACGCAATATTAAAAAATTCGAAGTAATTTCCTGGAATTTTAAGTGTCAAAGGATTTAAAGTGATGTTATGTAAAATTTTTGAAAAATTCCAATAGCACTATTACTTTAATAATTTTCCGTCAGAGAAATTTGTCTGAAAGTTGGGGAAAAGTCAGGGAAATGTCGGGGAAATTGAAAAATTTAATCTTGTGGCCATCCTGATCAAGTTTCTCTAAAACGTTATGAAATATCACAAAATATTTCAAAATTCACAATTACTTTAGCAACAAATATTTGATTCCAGGATTTTCTATGTCTCCCATGATAGCCAAGACTTGAAAATATTTAGCTACATTGCCCGTGACGGCAGCGGTAATTCCTTTAAGTGTAATGTCTTCAAATCTAGTAAAAAGGTAAGCGTATCTTCAATAATTAAATTCTCAGATTAGAGTTATCTGATCTGCAGCCATTACAGGTTATCACCTATTCATCTTTTATCACCTATTCATCTTTTATCACCTATTTTCAATGTATTCATCTATTTCACCTATTTATTTATAGAATAATTACGAGTTAGCTTTTCAAATTCCCTAAAATCACTTTACAATCTCTTTAAATCCTTTTGAATCTTCTCGAAATCTCTGCAATTCTTTTAAATCCTCCAAAGTGCATCAAATTGCTTAAACTTCTTTAAATTAATTTGAGATCACTTGAAATTTTATGGAATTTCTAAAATTGCTTAAAATCTCTTAAAATTCATAAAAATCTCTAAAATTAATAGAAACCTCTTAAAATCCCTTAAAATTTCATGACAATCTGATAAACTAATTCGTATAAAATTCCATAAAATTCTTTAGAATCTTATAAATTCTTTTAAATCTCTTAAAATTCCATCTAAACCTTTAAAATTTCTCAAAATCTTGTAAAATAAAAAATACCTTTTGAAATACTACAAAGTCTTTTAAAAATCATAAAAATTTGGTGAAATCCATTAAATTCAATAAGGAAATTTAATGTCCCCTAAATTCAAAAAAAATATTCTCTTGATATTCTTTAAGGGAATATGGTAATTACCATATGTCCTCAATATTTACCAAAATTTCTTAAAATTCCATGAGTAACATTAAAATCTCTTAAGATCATTTAAAAATGTCAACATTTTTTTAATTCTTCTAAGCTTCTTAAAATATTTTACAATTCCGCAAGAAACTTTACAATATGTACCTTAAAATTTCTTTGATTTCCCTTAAAATTCCTAGAAACCTATGGAATTTCAAAGAATGCCTGGAAATTCTTTATAATCCCTCGAAATCCTTAGAAATCGTCTAAAATCTGATAAATAAACTATAACTTATTATTATCATTATTAATAGATCAATTTCTATTTTTCCTGACAGCACCTCGAATTTCCCTAACATTTCCCTGACAAATTTTTTTCTTTGACATTTTCCTGACTTCCACGACATGTGACCACCCTAAGAATCCCTTTATCTCAGCATAAACTTGAAAATCACAAAATTGCAAGAAATTAATTTTTTGCCTTTTCCTGCTGGAAGTAAAGAGATAGAAATTCTATCCCTTTCTATCTCCTTCTCTATCTAAGATAAAAAGGGATATAGATTGTCTATCTCTCGCCTATCCCCGTCTATCTCTTTCTATCTCCATATCAATCAACATCCACGCTTATCTCTTTGAATCTCCTCTTTTCTATCCCAGGTCTATCTCCGTCTATATCTTTCTATATCCATCTCAATCCACATCAATGCCTATCTCTTTCAATCCCTACTTCTCTATTCCATTCCGTTTCTCGTTTATTCTTGTCTATCCCTTTCTATCTTCTTTTCTACCTTAATTCGCTCTTATCTCTTTCAATCCCCACTTCTTTATTCCTGCCTATCTCTTCTAATCTCGTCTATACCTTTCTATCTTCTTGTCAATTAAAATTCGCTCCTATCTCTTTTAACCCCACTTTTCTATCCATTTCAATCTCTTCCTAATCCTCATCTATCTCTTTCTATCTTCTTGTCAATCTACATTTATTCATAAGTGTTTCAATTCCCGGATTTCTGTCCCAGATTATTTATAAACCTATCTTTTTGAATATCTTCTCCTCTGTTTCAATTTAACTCTTTTCTATTCAAATTCATCCCTTGTTTATCTCATTTGGGTTTACTTATTTCGTTCTAAAAAAGTATATAGTTATTTGTAATTAATTGAGAGCATATTTGAGGCCTGACCTTATATAGATATATGCAGGGGAGAGTCGTCATGGTTAGGTCACTTTTAAACTTTTGTCCATAACTTTCGTTTAAGAAATAATTTAGGAAATTTAAGCATACGGTTTAAAAGATGTGATGATTACAAAACTTTTTTCTAGCAGACATAAATTAATACGACACAAGAGAAAAAAGTTATGGGCATTTAAAAAAAAAAAGTCGTCATGGTTGGGCCTTTGTAGTCATGGTTGGGCCACCTCTGAAAATCGGCAAAATATATTCTGAAATGATTTCAAATGACCAAGTATAAAGTTAATTTTGTTTATTATTCAATATTTCATAATTATAACCTAAATTAATGCAGAAAAAATTAGTCTGATTCACAGTTTTGACAAATGAAATAACTCTTTGTGAGTTTCGCGCACTTCAAATGCACTTCTCTTTTACTTGAATTTTTTTAGCAAATTGATAGGCAAGCTCTCTCTCAATTCGAAGATACTTAGACCGTAGTAATGGTCACTGCATTGTTTGGCATAGCCGATCAGCGCTTTTTCTCTCGCTTTTTCTTCTTCAGCAGAAAACATCACCTTCAAAACACATATATACCAAATCATAATTGATCAATTATGCTGCGTCGTCTCGTCCTCTAGATCATATATGTAGTAACGCTAGTTGCTCGATTCCAACTCACAGTATATTTCAAAGCCTATAGTTAAGCGCGCCTTTCAACAGAGGGCGTCCCTTCCTTCCGTCCCTATGCCATTACGCTTTTCTGTGCGATTCTACTCACAAGCCGGAAAAAATTGTTCGTAGAAATTAGTGATTAATTGTGTTTTTTATCGCGCGTGACTCATTTTGAATCATGGATTCGCATCCCACGTACCCCGGGAAACGTAAAAGATCTCGAAGTAGGTCTCGTGATCGCGCGATGGAAGCGATTTTCGAGGAATTTAAGCAGCATCTAGAGAAGAAGATGAGAAGAAGACATTCCTCGCCAAGCTACAGGTATCATCGTAAAAATCGAGGCGACGAAGTTGGCGGTGAGCGCAGCCTGCGAGGCTCGTCACGTCACGGTCGTTATCATTCACGTTCAAAATCTAGAGAACGACGAGGCTATACGCCCAGATATCACATCGACGAAAATGGCGGCGAGCGCTACCCGAGAGGTACGTCACGCCACGGTCGAAGCACATCTCGCTCACCTGCTAGGGAGCGTTATCCTAGAGATCATTACTCCTTTTCAAAATCAAGAAGCTCTAGTCGTGAAAGAAGCAGATCGCCTCTTCAAGGTATCCGAAGTCCTAGTAGAGAATTTCGTGGTTTCTCCAAGGATCCTGAGAGCAAATCTAACCCCAAAAATTCAGGAAAGGAGACAGAACAAGAAGTTAAGGACAACCCATCATCTGAAGCTCTGTCTGAAATGATAAATCTCTTGGGGGGCAAGGTGTCAACCCCAGAATACGGCCCTGAAATACATCCGTCGCTAGTGGAGATTTGGTCAGGGATTCTCAAAAAAGGGCTTTCTAAGGACGTTAGAAATGAACTGTTGGGAAAATATCCGACTACAAAAAATTGTTTACTTCTGCAAGCAACAACGCTCAACCCGGAAGTAAAGGGTATTTCTTCCCTCCTGGTAAAAAAGGATTCATATCAAGTGTCCGCGCAAGCACAATTAAGTGCAGGTCTGGCGGCAATGGGCTTATGTCTCACCGAGCTTTTGAAAAAGCAACAAGAAAAGGACGCAACTTTGGATGTAGTCCAATTGATAGGGTGGTTGGCAAACTCTGGGAGAATCTTGACAGATTTGCACCATAAGATGTCTCTTACGAGACGCTCATTTATCGTCCCCAGCTTGGATCCGCTAGTCAAAAATATTGTCGACGACTGTGAAGTGGGAACGCTTCTCTTTGGTGATAAATTCGCAGAATTGTTCAAAACTGCGCAGTCTGTTGATAAATCGAGGAAAAGCATTGCTAAGCCAACTCGTACAACGTCTCGCATCGCTCAAGACCAAAAAAGGGAACCAGCACCCTCCAGCAACGTACGAACTTACTCTGGAAATTTAAACTCCAGGGGCCCTCCCAGGAAAAACTACAGACCTGCAGGTCGGCAGGGAGGGCAAAGCCGCGGACATTATCGGAGCCAGGCAATTAAACCAACAAGCACCTCCGAAATATTAAATAAGGTAAGTGCATTCGCAGGGAGATTAAAATTGTTTATCGGTGAGTGGGAAAAAATAACTTCGGACCCTTTCATTCTTGAATATGTCACAGGATATAAAATCCCTTTCTCATCACGCCCCTGTCAAAACCAATCACCTAAAGAGGTTAGGTTATCAAAACAGGAGGTAATCGACTGCAAGAATGCAATCGATCAACTTCTCCTAAAAGGGGCAGTCTCCGAGTGCTCACCTACACGAGGACAATTTATCTCTCCATATTTTCTAACTGTCAAATCTAACGGTGAAAAACGATTCATCCTAAATCTAAGGGATTTAAATCGTTTTATTCAACCTCCACACTTTAAACTTGAGGATAGAAAAACAGTTGTCAGAGTTTTGTTTAAAGATGCCCTCTTAGCTACACTAGATTTGAAGGACGCATACTTTCTTATCCCTATAGCGGAGTCTTTTAGGAAATATGTCAGATTTCTTTTTCAGGGAAAGTATTACGAATTCAATTGCATCCCTTTTGGATTGTGTACCGCTCCTTTTGTTTTTACCAAACTGTTAAAGCCAGTAGCTCAACAACTAAGATCTAGATCCTACTTATCAGTGATTTATTTAGACGACTTCTTACTAATTGGTAAATCCAAGGAACACTGCCTCGATAACTTAAGGGAAACTAGCGCATTATTAGAAAAATTAGGTTTTAAAATAAATACGGAAAAAAGCATGACAGAACCGTCAAAATCAGTGAAATTTTTAGGATATCTTTGGGATACACAAAACATGTTAATTCAATTGCCAGAGGACAAAAAAGAAGCTATTTTTCTTCGGTCATTGGTTTTCAGTAAAAGATCGTTTTGCAAAATCAGAGAATTGGCTCAACTTGTAGGAACCCTAGTGGCGGCTTGCCCAGCGGTCAGGTATGGTAATCTATATACAAAAAATTTGGAGAGGGAAAAATTCTTAGCATTAAGAAAAAATTACGGAGATTTTAATAGAACGATGCCTCTTCCTAAAACTTTGTTACCGGACATTCAGTGGTGAATTAATAATGTTCACTCTTCCAGTAACCCTATTAGGTCATTAGATTACAAGATTGAGATTTTCACAGATGCGTCACTTTCGGGCTGGGGGGCAGCCTGTGGTAGTGTTAAGGCACATGGTTGGTGGAATGAAAAACAACAAAAGTCACATATAAATTATTTAGAACTCCTTGCAGCGTTTTACGGTTTAAAATGT